>JAVLUU010000286.1:45000-47500 GCA_032206185.1 Columba guinea
CTTTCTTTCTTTCTTTCTTTCTTTCTTTTTAATTTCTTTCTTTCTTTTTAATGTCTTTCTTTCTTTCTATCTTTTTTTTTCTTTATTTCTTTCTTTCTTCCTTTCCTACGTTCTTTTTTCTTTCTTTTTTGTTTCTTTCTTTCTTTTTTTCTTTCTTTTTTTTTCTTTCTTTCTTTCTTTCTTTTTAATTTCTTTCTTTCTTTTTTTCTTTCTTTCTTTCATTTTCTTTCTTTCTTTCTTTCTTTCTTTCTTTCTTTCTTTCTTTCTTTTTTCTTTCTTTCTTTCTTTTTATTTTCTTTCTTTATTTCTTTCTATCTTTCTTTCTATCTTTCTTACTTTCTTTCTTTCCTACGTTCTTTCTTGCTTTCTTTTTTCTTTCTTTCTTTCTTTCTTTCTTTCTTTCTTTCTTTCTTTCTTTCTTTCTTATTTCTTTCTTTCTTTCTTTCTTTCTTTTTTCTTTCTTTCTTTCTTTCTTTCCTACGTTCTTTTTTCTTTCTTTTTTCTTTCTTTATTTTTTCTTTCTTTTTTCTTTCTTTCTTTCTCTCTTTCTTTCTTTTTACTTTCTTTCTTTCTTTTTTCTTTCTTTCTTTCAGTTTCTTTCTTTCTTTCTTTCTTTCTTCCTTTCTTTCTTTCTTTCTTTCTTATTTCTTTCTTTCTTTCTTTCTTTCTTTCTTTCTTTCTTTTTTACTTTCTTTCTTTCTATTTATTTTCTTTCTTTCTTTCTTTCTATCTTTCTTTATATCTTTCTTACTTTATTTCTTTCTTTCTTTCCTACGTTCTTTCTTTGTTTCTTTTTTCTTTCTTTCTTTCTTTCTTTCTTACTTTCTTTCTTTCTTTCTTTTTCATTTTTCTTTCTTTCTTTCTATCTTTTTTCTTTCTTTCTTTCTTTCTTTTTAATTTCTTTCTTTCTTTTTTCTTTCTTTCCTTCTTTTTTCTTTCTTTCTTTCTTTCTTTCTTTCTTTCTTTGTTACGTTCTTTATTTCTTTCTTTCTTTTTCTTTCTTTCTTTCTTTCTTTCTTTCTTTCTTTCTTTCTTTCTTTCTTTCCTACGTTCTTTATTTCTTTCTTTTTTCTTTCTGTCTTTTTAATTTCTTTCTTTCTTTCTTTCTTTCCTACATACTTACTTTCTTTCTTTTTTCTTTCTTTCTTTCTTTCTTTCTTTCTTTTTTCTTTCTTTCTTTCTTTCTTTCTTTCTTTTTTCTTTCTTTCTTTTTAATTTCTTTCTTTCTTTTTTCTTTCTTTCTTTCTTTTTCTTTCTTTCTTTTTTCTTTCTTTCTTTCTTTCTTTCTCACTTTCTTTCTTTCTTTCTTTCTTTCTTTCTTTCTTTCTTTCTTTCTTTTTCATTTTTCTTTCTTTCTTTCTTTCTTTTTTCTTTCTTTCTTTCTTTCTTTTTAATTTCTTTCTTTCTTTTTTCTTTCTTTCCTTCTTTTTTCTTTCTTTCTTTCTTTCTTTCTTTCTTTCTTTCTTTCTTTCTTTCTTTCTTTCTTTCTTTCTTTCCTACGTTCTTTCTTTCTTTCCTACGTTCTTTCTTTCTTTCTTTCTTTCTTTCTTACTTTCTTTCTTTTTTCTTTCTTTCTTTCTTTCTTTCTTTCCTTCTTTCTTTCTTTCTTTCTTTTTTCTTTCTTTCTTTCTTTCTTTCCTACGTTCTTTCTTTCTTTCTTTCTTTCTTTCTCTTTTTTCTTTCTTTCTTTTTTCTTTCTTTCTTTCTTTCTTTCTTTCTTTTTTCTTTCTTTCTTTCTTTCTTTCTTTCTTTCTTTCTTTCTTTCTTTCTTTCTTTCTTTCTTTCCTACGTTCTTTCTTTCTTTTTTTCTTTCTTTCTTTTTAATTTCTTTCTTTCTTTGTTTCTTTCTTTCTTTTTTCTTTCTTTCTTTTTAATTTCTTTCTTTCTTTCTTTATTTCTTACTTTCTTTCTTTCTTTTTTTCTTTCTTTCTTCTTTCTTTCTTTCTTTATTTCTTTCCTACGTTCTTTCATTCTTTCTTTCTTTCTTTTTTCTTTCTTTCTTTCTTTCTTTTTTCTTTCTTTCTTTCTTTCTTTCTTTTTTCTATCTTTCTTTCTTTCTTTTTAATTTCTTTCTTTCTTTTTAATTTCTTTCTTTCTTTCTTTCTTTCTTTTTTCTTTCTTACTTTCTTTCTTTTTTCTTTCTTTCTTTCTTTTTAATTTCTTTCATTCTTTTTTCTTTCTTTCTTTCTTTTTCTCTTTCTTTCTTTCTTTCCATCGTTCTTGCTTTCTTTCTTTTTTCTTTCTTTCTTTCTTTTTTCTTTCTTTCTTTCTTTCTTTCTTTTTTCTTTTTTTCTTTATTTCTTTCTTTCTTTCTTTATTCTTTCTTTGTTTCTTTTTTCTTTCTTTCTTTCTTTCTTTTTAATTTCTTTCTTTCTTTTTTCTTTCTTTCTTCCTTTTTTCTTTCTTTCTTTCTTTCTTTCTTTCTTTCTTTCTTTCTTTTTAATTTCTTTCTTTCTTTTTAATGTCTTTCTTTCTTTCTTTCTTTCTATCTTTTTTTTCT
>JAVLUU010000286.1:65000-67500 GCA_032206185.1 Columba guinea
CTCTTTTCTTTCTTTCTTTCTTTCTTTTTACTTTCTTTCTTTTTTCTTTCTTTCTTTCTTTTTAATTTCTTTCATTCTTTTTTCTTTCTTTCTTTATTTTTTTTTCTTTCTTTCTTTCTTTCTTTCCATCGTTCTTGCTTTCTTTCTTTTTTCTTACTTTCTTTCTTTCTTTCTTTTTTCTTTCCTTCTTTCTTTCTTTCTTTTTTCTTTCTTTATTTCTTTCTTTCTTTCTTTATTCTTTCTTTCTTTCTTTTTTCTTTCTTTCTTTCTTTCTTTTTAATTTCTTTCTTTCTTTTTTCTTTCTTTCTTTCCTTTTTCTTTTCTTTCTTTCTTTCTTTCTTTCTTTCTTTTTAATTTCTTTCTTTCTTTTTAATGTCTTTCTTTCTTTCTTTCTTTCTATCTTTTTTTTTCTTTATTTCTTTCTTTCTTCCTTTCCTACGTTCTTTTTTCTTTCTCTTTTCTTTCTTTCTTTCTTTTTTTTTCTTTCTTTCTTTCTTTCTTTTTAATTTCTTTCTTTCTTTTTTCTTTCTTTCTTTCATTTTTCTTTCTTTCATTCTTATTTTTTTCTTTCTTTCTTTCTTTCCTACCTTCTTTCTTTCTTTCTTTTTTTCTTTCTTTCTTTTTTCTTTCTTTGTTTCTTACTTTCTTTTTCTTTCTGTTTCTTTTTTCTTTCTTTCTTTCTTTATTTCTTTCTGTCTTTCTTTCTTTCTTTTTCTTTCTTTTTCTTTCTTTTTCTTTTTTCTTTCTTTCTTTCTGTTTTCTTTCTGTCTTTCTTTCTTTCTTTTTCTTTCTTTTTCTTTCTTCTTTCTTTCTTTCTGTCTTTCTTTCTGTCTTTCTTTCTTTCTTTCTTCCTTTCTTTCTTTCTATCTTTTTTCTTTCTTTCTTCATTTCTTCCTTTCTTTCTTCCTTTCTTGTTCTTTCTTCCTTTCTTTCCTTCTTTTTTCTTTCTTCTTTCTTTTTTCTTTCTTTCTTTATCTATTTCTTTCTTATTTCTTTCTTTCTTTTTTTCTTTCTTTCTTTCTTTCTGTCTTTCTTTCTGTCTTTTTCTCTTTCTTTTTCTTTCTTTCATTCTTCCTTTCTTTCTTACTTTCTTTCTTTCTATTTTTTTCTTCTTTTTTTTCCTTCTTTCTTTCTTTCTTCTTTCTTTCTTTTTTGTTCTTTCTTTCTTTCTTCTTTCATTCTTTTTTTGTTCTTTCTTTCTTCTTTTCTTTCTTTATTTCTTTCTTCTTTCATTCTTTTTTCTTTCTTTCTTTCTTTTCCTTTCTTTCTTTCTTTCTGTCTTTCTTCCTGTCTTTCTTTCTTTCTGTCTTTCTTTCTGTCTTGCTTTCTTTCTTTTTCTTTTCTCTTTCTTTCTTTATCTCTTTCTTTCTTATTTCTTTCTTTCTTCTTTCTTTCTTTATTTCTTTCTTTCTTTTTTCTTTCTTTCTTTTTCTTTTTTTTCTTTCTTTATTTCTTTCTTTCTATTGGTCTTTCTTTTTTTCTTTCTATCTTTCCTAATTTCTTTATTTCTTTCTTTATATCCTTTTCATTCTTTTTCTTTTTCTTTCTTTCTTTGTCTCTTTCTTTCTGTCTTTCATTCTTTTTTCTTTTTTCTTACATTCTTTCTTTCTTTTCCTTTTTTCTTTCTTTCTTTCTTTCTATCTTTTTCTTTCTTTTTCTTTTTTCTTTCTTTCTTTCTTTCTTTCTGTCTTTCTGTCTCTCTTTCTTTCTTTTTCTTTTTTCTTTCTTTCTTTCTGTCTTTCTTTCTTTTTCTTTCTTTCTTACTTTGTTTCTTTCTTTCTTCTTTCTTTATTTCTTTCTTTTTTTATTCTTCTTTCTTTCTTTTTCTTTCTTTCTTTCTTTCTTTTTCTTTCTTTCTTTCTTTCTTTCTTCTTCCTTTCTTTCTTACTTTTTCTTTCTTTCTTTCTGTCTTTCTTTCTTTCATCCTTCCTTGTTTCTTTTTCTTTCTTTCTTACTTTGTTTCTTTCTTTCTTTCTTCTTTCTTTCTTTCTTTCTTTTTTTATTCTTCTTTCTTTCTTTTTCTTTCTTTCTTTCTTTCATTTTTCTTTCTTTCTTTTTTCTTTCTTTCTTCTTTCTTTCTTTCCTTTTTCTTTCTTTATTTCTTTTTCTTTCTTTCTTTATTTCTTTCTTTTTTCTTTCTTTCTTTTTTCTTTCTCTCTTTCTTTCTTTCTTTTTCTTTCTTTTTCTCTTTTTATCTTTCTTTCTTTCTGTCTTTCTTTCTCTCTTTTTTTCTTTCTTTTTTCTTTCTTTCTTCTTTTCTTTCTTTCTTCCTTTCTTTCTTTCTTTTCCTTCTTTTTTCTTTTTTCTTTCTTTCTTTCTTTCCTTCTTTCTAACTATTTATTTCTTTCTTTCCATTTTCTTTCTGACTTTCTTTTTTCTTTCTCTCTTTCTTTCTTTCTTTTTTCTTTCTTTCTTTCTGTCTTTCTTTCTGTATTTCTTTCTTTCTTTCTTCTTTCTTTCTCTGTTTTTTCTTTCTTTCTTTTTTCTTTCTTTCTTTCTC
>JAVLUU010000286.1:90000-92500 GCA_032206185.1 Columba guinea
TCTTTTTTCTTTCTTTCTTTATTTTTTTTCTTTCTTTCTTTCTTTCTTTCCATCGTTCTTGCTTTCTTTCTTTTTTCTTACTTTCTTTCTTTCTTTCTTTTTTCTTTCCTTCTTTCTTTCTTTCTTTTTTCTTTCTTTATTTCTTTCTTTCTTTCTTTATTCTTTCTTTCTTTCTTTTTTCTTTCTTTCTTTCTTTCTTTTTAATTTCTTTCTTTCTTTTTTCTTTCTTTCTTTCCTTTTTCTTTTCTTTCTTTCTTTCTTTCTTTCTTTCTTTTTAATTTCTTTCTTTCTTTTTAATGTCTTTCTTTCTTTCTTTCTTTCTATCTTTTTTTTTCTTTATTTCTTTCTTTCTTCCTTTCCTACGTTCTTTTTTCTTTCTCTTTTCTTTCTTTCTTTCTTTTTTTTTCTTTCTTTCTTTCTTTCTTTTTAATTTCTTTCTTTCTTTTTTCTTTATTTCTTTCATTTTTCTTTCTTTCATTCTTATTTTTTTCTTTCTTTCTTTCTTTCCTACCTTCTTTCTTTCTTTCTTTTTTTCTTTCTTTCTTTTTTCTTTCTTTGTTTCTTACTTTCTTTTTCTTTCTGTTTCTTTTTTCTTTCTTTCTTTCTTTATTTCTTTCTGTCTTTCTTTCTTTCTTTTTCTTTCTTTTTTCTTTCTTTTTCTTTTTTCTTTCTTTCTTTCTGTTTTCTTTCTGTCTTTCTTTCTTTCTTTTTCTTTCTTTTTCTTTCTTCTTTCTTTCTTTCTGTCTTTCTTTCTGTCTTTCTTTCTTTCTTTCTTCCTTTCTTTCTTTCTATCTTTTTTCTTTCTTTCTTCATTTCTTCCTTTCTTTCTTCCTTTCTTGTTCTTTCTTCCTTTCTTTCCTTCTTTTTTCTTTCTTCTTTCTTTTTTCTTTCTTTCTTTATCTATTTCTTTCTTATTTCTTTCTTTCTTTTTTTCTTTCTTTCTTTCTTTCTGTCTTTCTTTCTGTCTTTTTCTCTTTCTTTTTCTTTCTTTCATTCTTCCTTTCTTTCTTACTTTCTTTCTTTCTATTTTCTTTCTTCTTTTTTTTCCTTCTTTCTTTCTTTCTTCTTTCTTTCTTTTTTGTTCTTTCTTTCTTTCTTCTTTCATTCTTTTTTTGTTCTTTCTTTCTTCTTTTCTTTCTTTATTTCTTTCTTCTTTCATTCTTTTTTCTTTCTTTCTTTCTTTTCCTTTCTTTCTTTCTTTCTGTCTTTCTTCCTGTCTTTCTTTCTTTCTGTCTTTCTTTCTGTCTTGCTTTCTTTCTTTTTCTTTTCTCTTTCTTTCTTTATCTCTTTCTTTCTTATTTCTTTCTTTCTTCTTTCTTTCTTTATTTCTTTCTTTCTTTTTTCTTTCTTTCTTTTTCTTTTTTTTCTTTCTTTATTTCTTTCTTTCTATTGGTCTTTCTTTTTTTCTTTCTATCTTTCCTAATTTCTTTATTTCTTTCTTTATATCCTTTTCATTCTTTTTCTTTTTCTTTCTTTCTTTGTCTCTTTCTTTCTGTCTTTCATTCTTTTTTCTTTTTTCTTACATTCTTTCTTTCTTTTCCTTTTTTCTTTCTTTCTTTCTTTCTATCTTTTTCTTTCTTTTTCTTTTTTCTTTCTTTCTTTCTTTCTTTCTGTCTTTCTGTCTCTCTTTCTTTCTTTTTCTTTTTTCTTTCTTTCTTTCTGTCTTTCTTTCTTTTTCTTTCTTTCTTACTTTGTTTCTTTCTTTCTTCTTTCTTTATTTCTTTCTTTTTTTATTCTTCTTTCTTTCTTTTTCTTTCTTTCTTTCTTTCTTTTTCTTTCTTTCTTTCTTTCTTTCTTCTTCCTTTCTTTCTTACTTTTTCTTTCTTTCTTTCTGTCTTTCTTTCTTTCATCCTTCCTTGTTTCTTTTTCTTTCTTTCTTACTTTGTTTCTTTCTTTCTTTCTTCTTTCTTTCTTTCTTTCTTTTTTTATTCTTCTTTCTTTCTTTTTCTTTCTTTCTTTCTTTCATTTTTCTTTCTTTCTTTTTTCTTTCTTTCTTCTTTCTTTCTTTCCTTTTTCTTTCTTTATTTCTTTTTCTTTCTTTCTTTATTTCTTTCTTTTTTCTTTCTTTCTTTTTTCTTTCTCTCTTTCTTTCTTTCTTTTTCTTTCTTTTTCTCTTTTTATCTTTCTTTCTTTCTGTCTTTCTTTCTCTCTTTTTTTCTTTCTTTTTTCTTTCTTTCTTCTTTTCTTTCTTTCTTCCTTTCTTTCTTTCTTTTCCTTCTTTTTTCTTTTTTCTTTCTTTCTTTCTTTCCTTCTTTCTAACTATTTATTTCTTTCTTTCCATTTTCTTTCTGACTTTCTTTTTTCTTTCTCTCTTTCTTTCTTTCTTTTTTCTTTCTTTCTTTCTGTCTTTCTTTCTGTATTTCTTTCTTTCTTTCTTCTTTCTTTCTCTGTTTTTTCTTTCTTTCTTTTTTCTTTCTTTCTTTCTCTTCTTTCTTTCTTTTTCTTTTTTCTTTCTTTCTTTCTTTCTTTCTGTCTTTCTTTCTTTGAATCTTATTTCTTT
>JAVLUU010000286.1:97500-102500 GCA_032206185.1 Columba guinea
TTTTTTCTTTCTTTCTTTCTTCCTTTCTTTCTTTCTTTTTTCTTTCTTTCTTTCTTTCTTCTTTTTTTTTCTACATTCACTTTTTCTTTCTTCTTTCTTTATTTCTTTCCTCTTCTTTCATTCTTTCTTTTTTCTTTCTTCTTTCTTGCTTTATTTCTTTCTTTCTTTCTTCTTTATTTCTTTCTTTCTTTCGTCTTCTTTCTTTCTTCTTTTTTTCTTTCTTTCTTTCTTCTTTCTTTCTTCTTTCTTTTTTCTTCTTTCATTCTTTCTTCTCTCTTTCTTTTCGCTATATGTCTTTCTTTCTTTCTTTCTTTTTTCTTTCTTTCTTTCCTTCTTTCCTTTTTTTTTCTTTCTGTCTTTCTTTCTTTTTCTTTCTTTTTCTTTTTTTCTTTCTTTCTGTATTTCTTTCTGTCTTTCTTTCCTTTTTTATTTCTTTCTTTCTTCTTTCTTCCTTTCTTTCTTTTTTTCTGTCTTTCTATCTTTCTTTCTTTCTTTCTTTGTTTCTTTTTCTTTCTTCTTCTTTTTTATTTCTTTCTTTCTGTCTTTCTGTCTTTCTTTCTTTTTTCTTTCTTTCTTTATTTCTTTCTTTCTTTCTTCTTTCTTCCTTACTTTTTTCTTTCTTTCTTTCTTTCTTTCTTTGTCTATCTTTCTTTCTTTCCGTATTTCTTTATTTTCTTTCTTTTTTCTTTCTTTCTTTCTTTCTTATTTCTTTCTTTTTTCTTTCATTCATTCTTTCTTTTTTCTTTCTTTTTTCTTTCTTTCTTTCTTTCTTTATTTCTCTCCTTCTTTCTTTCTTTCTTTCTTTCTTTCTTTCTTTCTTTCTTTTTATTTCTTTCATTCTGTCTTTCTTTCGTTCTTTCTTCCTTCTTTCTTTTTCTTTCTTTTTCTTTTTTCTTTCTTTATTTCGTTCTTTCTTTCTGTCTTTCTTTCTTTCTTTTTTCTTTCTTTCTTTCTTCTTTCTTTCTTTCTTTTTTCTTTCTTTCTTTCTTTCTTTATTTCTTTCTTTCTTTTTATTTCTTTCATTCTGTCTTTCTTTCGTTCTTTCTTCCTTCTTTCTTTTTCTTTCTTTTTCTTTTTTCTTTCTTTCTGTCTTTCTTTCTTTCTTATTTCTTTCTTTCTTTCTTCTTTCTTTCTTTCCTTTTTCTTTCTTTCTTTTTTCTTTCTTTTTTCTTTCTTTTTCTTTCTTTCTTTCTTTCTATTTCTTTCTTTCTTTATGTCTTTCTTTCTTTCTTTCTTTTTCTTTTTCTTTTTCTTTCTTTCTTTATGTCTTTCTTTCTGTCTTTCTTTCTTTCTTCTTTCTTTTTTTGTTTCTTCTTTCTTTATTTTTTTTTTTTTTCTTTCTTTCTTTTCTTTCTTTCTTTTCAATCTCTTTCTTTCTTTCTTTCTTTTTTACTTTCTTTCTTTCCTTCTTTCTTTCTTTCTTTTTAATTTCTTTCTTTCTTTTTAATGTCTTTCTTTCTTTCTTTCTTTCTATCTTTTTTTCTTTCTTTCTTTCTTTCTTTCCTACGTTCTTTTTTCTCTTTTTTCTTTCTTTCTTTCTTTTTTCTTTCTTTTTTCTTTCTTTCTTTCTTTCTTTCTTTCTTTTTACTTTCTTTCTTTCTTTTTTCTTTCTTTCTTTCATTTTCTTTCTTTCTTTCTTTCTCTCTTCCTTTCTTTCTTTCTTTCTTTCTTTCTTTCTTTTTTCTTTCTTTCTTTCTTTCTTTCTTTCTTTCTTTCTTTTTTACTTTCTTTCTTTCTATTTAATTTCTTTCTTTCTTTCTTTCTATCTTTCTTTATATCTTTCTTACTTTATTTCTTTCTTTCTTTCCTACGTTCTTTCTTTCTTTCTTTTTTCTTTCTTTCTTTCTTTCTTTCTTTCTTTCTTTTTCATTTTTCTTTCTTTCTTTCTTTTTTCTTTCTTTCTTTCTTTCTTTTTAATTTCTTTCTTTCTTTTTTCTTTCTTTCCTTCTTTTTTCTTTCTTTCTTTCTTTCTTTCTTTCTTTCTTTCTTTCTTTCCTACGTTCTTTCTTTCTTTCCTACGTTCTTTCTTTCTTTCTTTCTTTCTTTCTTTCTTTCTTTTTTCTTTCTTTCTTTCTTTCCTTCTTTCTTTCTTTCTTTCTTTTTTCTTTCTTTCTTTCTTTCTTTCCTACGTTCTTTTTTCTTTCGTTTTTCTTTCTTTCTTTTTTTTTTCTTTCTTTCTTTCTTTCTTTCTTTCTTTCTTTTTTCTTTCTTTCTTTCTTTCTTTCTTTCTTTCTTTCTTTCTTTCTTTCTTTCCTACGTTCTTTCTTTCTTTCTTTTTTTCTTTCTTTCTTTTTAATTTCTTTCTTTCTTTGTTTCTTTCTTTCTTTCTTTTTTCTTACTTTCTTTTTAATTTCTTTCTTTCTTTCTTTCTTACTTTCTTTCTTTCTTTTTTTCTTTCTTTCTTTCTTTCTTTCTTTTTTCTATCTTTCTTTTTAATTTCTTTCTTTCTTTCTCTTTTCTTTCTTTCTTTCTTTCTTTTTACTTTCTTTCTTTTTTCTTTCTTTCTTTCTTTTTAATTTCTTTCATTCTTTTTTCTTTCTTTCTTTATTTTTTTTTCTTTCTTTCTTTCTTTCCATCGTTCTTGCTTTCTTTCTTTTTTCTTACTTTCTTTCTTTCTTTCTTTCTTTTTTCTTTCCTTCTTTCTTTCTTTCTTTTTTCTTTCTTTATTTCTTTCTTTCTTTCTTTCTTTATTCTTTCTTTCTTTCTTTTTTCTTTCTTTCTTTCTTTCTTTTTAATTTCTTTCTTTCTTTTTTCTTTCTTTCTTTCCTTTTTCTTTTCTTTCTTTCTTTCTTTCTTTCTTTCTTTTTAATTTCTTTCTTTCTTTTTAATGTCTTTCTTTCTTTCTTTCTTTCTATATTTTTTTTTTTCTTTATTTCTTTCTTTCTTCCTTTCCTACGTTCTTTTTTCTTTCTCTTTTCTTTCTTTCTTTCTTTTTTTTTCTTTCTTTCTTTCTTTCTTTTTAATTTCTTTCTTTCTTTTTTCTTTCTTTCTTTCATTTTCTTTCTTTCTTTTTTTCTTTCTTACTTTCTTTTTTCTTTCTTTCTTTCTTTCTTTCTTTCTTTCTTTTTTCTTTCTTTCTTTCTTTTTATTTTCTTTATTTCTTTCTATCTTTCTTTCTAACTTTCTTACTTTCTTTCTTTCTTTCCTACGTTCTTTCTTGCTTTCTTTTTTCTTTCTTTCTTTCTTTCTTTCTTTCTTTTTTCTTTCTTTCTTTCTTTCTTTCCTTTTTCTTTCTTTCTTTCTTTTTAATTTCTTTCTTTATTTCTTTATATCTTTCTATCTTTCTTACTTTCTTTCTTTCTTTCTTTCCAACGTTCTTTCTTGCTTTCTTTTTTCTTTCTTTCTTTCTTTCTTTCTTTCTTTCTTTTTTCTTCCTTTCTTTCTTTTTTCTTTCTTTCTTTCTTTTTTCTTTCTTTCTTTCTTTCTTTCTTTCTTTCTTTCTTTTTAATTTCTTTCTTTCTTTTTAATTTCTTTCTTTCTCTCTTTCTTTCTATCTTTGTTTCTTTCTTTCTTTCCTACATTCTTGCTTTCTTTTTTCTTTCTTTCTTTCTTTTTTCTTTCTTTCTTTCTTTCTTTCTTTCTTTTTAATTTCTTTCTTTCTTTTTAATTTCTTTCTTTCTCTCTTTCTTTCTATCTTTGTTTCTTTCTTTCTTTCTTTCCTACGTTCTTGCTTTCTTTCTTTTTTCTTTCTTTCTTTTTAATTTCATTCTTTCCTTCTTTTATCTTTCTTTCTTTCTTTCTTTCTTTTTTCTTTCTTTCTTTCATTTTTCTTTCTTTCATTCTTATTTTTTTCTTTCTTTCTTTCTTTCCTACCTTCTTTCTTTCTTTCTTTTTTTCTTTCTTTCTTTTTTCTTTCTTTGTTTCTTACTTTCTTTTTCTTTCTGTTTCTTTTTTCTTTCTTTCTTTCTTTATTTCTTTCTGTCTTTCTTTCTTTCTTTTTCTTTCTTTTTCTTTCTTTTTCTTTTTTCTTCCTTTCTTTCTGTTTTCTTTCTGTCTTTCTTTCTTTCTTTTTCTTTCTTTTTCTTTCTTCTTTCTTTCTTTCTGTCTTTCTTTCTGTCTTTCTTTCTTTCTTTCTTCCTTTCTTTCTTTCTATCTTTTTTCTTTCTTTCTTCATTTCTTCCTTTCTTTCTTCCTTTCTTGTTCTTTCTTCCTTTCTTTCCTTCTTTTTTCTTTCTTCTTTCTTTTTTCTTTCTTTCTTTATCTATTTCTTTCTTATTTCTTTCTTTCTTTTTTTCTTTCTTTCTTTCTTTCTGTCTTTCTTTCTGTCTTTTTCTCTTTCTTTTTTTTTCTTTCATTCTTCCTTTCTTTCTTACTTTCTTTCTTTCTATTTTCTTTCTTCTTTTTTTTCCTTCTTTCTTTCTTTCTTCTTTCTTTCTTTTTTGTTCTTTCTTTCTTTCTTCTTTCATTCTTTTTTTGTTCTTCCTTTCTTCTTTTCTTTCTTTATTTCTTTCTTCTTTCATTCTTTTTTCTTTCTTTCTTTCTTTTCCTTTCTTTCTTTCTTTCTGTCTTTCTTCATGTCTTTCTTTCTTTCTGTCTTTCTTTCTGTCTTGCTTTCTTTCTTTTTCTTTTCTCTTTCTTTCTTTATCTCTTTCTTTCTTATTTCTTTCTTTCTTCTTTCTTTCTTTATTTCTTTCTTTCTTTTTTCTTTCTTTCTTTTTCTTTTTTTTCTTTCTTTATTTCTTTCTTTCTATTGGTCTTTCTTTTTTTCTTTCTATCTTTCCTAATTTCTTTATTTCTTTCTTTATATCCTTTTCATTCTTTTTCTTTTTCTTTCTTTCTTTGTGTCTTTCTTTCTGTCTTTCATTCTTTTTTCTTTTTTCTTACATTCTTTCTTTCTTTTCCTTTTTTCTTTCTTTCTTTCTTTCTATCTTTTTCTTTCTTTTTCTTTTTTCTTTCTTTCTTTCTGTCTTTCTGTCTCTCTTTCTTTCTTTTTCAATTTTCTTTCTTTCTTTCTGTCTTTCTTTCTTTTTCTTTCTTTCTTACTTTGTTTCTTTCTTTCT
>JAVLUU010000286.1:117500-150000 GCA_032206185.1 Columba guinea
TCTTTCTTTCTTTCCTTCTTTCTTCTTCCTTTCTTTCCTTCTGTCTTTCTTTCTTTTTTCTTACTTTCTTTTTTCTATCTTTCTTTCTTATTTCTTTCTTTCTTCTTTCTTTTTTTTCTTTCTTTCTTCTTTCTGTCTTTCTTCTTTCTTTCTTTTTTCTTTCTTTCATTCATTCTTTCTTTCTTTCTTTCTTTCTTCTTTCTTTCTTTCTTTCTTCTTTCTTTCTTTCTGTCTTTCTTTCTCTCTTTCTTTCTTTCTTTCTGTCTTGCTTTCTCTCTTGCTTTCTTTCTTTATTTTTTCTTCATTTCATTCTTTCTTCTTTCTTTCTTTCTTTCTTTCTTTCTTGCTGTCTTTCTTTTTTCTTTCTTTCTTTCTTTCTGTCTTTCTTTCTTTCCTTTGTCTTTCTTTTTTTCTTCCTTCTTTCTTTCTTTCTTTCTTTCTTTCCTTTTTCTTTCTTTCTTTCTTTCTTTCTTTCTTTCTTTCTTTTTCTTTCTTTCTTTCTTTCTGTCTTTCTTTCTATCTTTCTTTATTTCTTTTTCTTTCTTTCTTTCTTTTTTCTTTCTTTCTGTCTTTGTTTCTGTCTCTCTTTTTTCTTACTTTCTTTTTTCTATCTTTCTTTCTTATTTCTTTCTTTCTTCTTTCTTTTTTCTTTCTTTCTTCTTTCTTTCTTTTCTTATTTCTTTCTTTCTTCTTTCTTTCTTTCTGTCTTTATTTCTCTCTTTCTTTCTTTCTTTCTTTCTGTCTTTCTTTCTCTCTTTCTTTCTTTATTTTTTCTTCATTTCTTTCTTTCTTCTTTCTTTCTTTGTTTCTTTCTTTCTGTCTGTCTTTCCTTTTCTTTCTTTCTTTCTTTCTTTCTTTTTTCTTTCTTTTTCTTTCTTTTTCTTTTTTCTTTCTTTCTTTATTTCTGTCTTTCTTTCTTTCTTTCTTCCTTTCTTCTTTCTTTCTTTTTTCTTTCTTTCTTTCTTTCTTTCTTTCTTTCTATTTTCTTTCTTCCTTTCTTTCTTTTTTCTTTCTTCTTTCTTTCTTTCTTTCTTTCTTTCTTTCTTTTTTCTTTCTTTCTTTCTTTCTTCCTTTCTTTCTTTCTTTCTTTTTTCTTTCTTCTTTCTTTTTTCTTACTTTCTTTCTTTCTTCTTTCTTTCTTTTTTCTTTCTTTCTTTTTTCGTTCTTTCTTTCTTTCTTCTTTCTTTCTTTCTTCCTTCTTTCTTTCATTGTGTTTTTCTTTCTTCTTTCTTTCTTTCTTTTTTCTTTCTTACTTTCTTTCTTTCTTTATTTCTTTCTTCTTTCTTTCTTTCTTTATTTCTGTCTTTCTTTCTGTCTTTTTTTTCTTTTTTTTCTTTCTTTCTTCATTTCTTTCTTTCTTCTTTCTTTCTTTCTTTATTTCTGTCTTTCTTTCTGTGTTTTTTTTCTTTTTTTTCTTTCTTTCTTCTTCCTTTCTTTCTTTTTTCTTTCTATCTTCTTTCTTTCTTTTTTCTTTCTTTCTTTCTTTCTTTTTTCTTTCTATCTACTTTCTTTCTTTTTTCTTTCTTTCTTTATTCTTTCTTTTATCTTTCTTTCCTTCTTCTTTCTTTATTTCTTTCTTTATTCTTTCTTTCCTTCTTCTTTCTTTCTTTATTTTCTTTTTTCTTTCTGTCTTTCTTTCTGTCTTTCCTTCTTACTTTCATTTTCTTTGTTTCCTCTTTCTTTCTTTCTTCTTTCTTCCTTTCTTTCTTTTGTATCTCTTTCTTCTTTCTTTGTTTCTTTTCTCTTTCTTTCTTTTTTCTTTCTTTCTTTCTTCTTTCTTTCTGTCTTTATTTCTTTCTTTTTTCTTTCTTTCTTTTTTCTTCTCTCTTTCTTCTTTCTTTCTTTCTTTCTTTTTTCTTTCTTTCTTTCTTTCTTTCTATTTCTTTGTTTCTTTCTTCTTTCTTTTTCTTCTTTCTTTCTATCTTTCTCTTTTCTTTCTTTCTTTCTTTCTGTCTTTCTTTCTGTCTTTCATTGTGTCTTTCTTTCTTTTTTCTTTCTTTTTTTCTTCTTTCTTTCTTACTTTTTTCTTTTTTTCTTTTCTTTCTTTTTCTTTCTTTCTTTCTTTCTTTCTTTTTTCTTTCCTTCTTTCTTTCTGTCTTTCTTTCTTTCTATCTTTCTTTCTTTCTATTTCTTTCTTTCTTTCGTTTTCCTTTTTTTCTCTTTCTGTCTTTCTTTCTGTCTTTCTTTGTTCTTTCATTCTTATTTCTTTCATTTTTCTTTCTTTCTTTCTTTCTTTTTTCTTTCTTTCTTTTTTTTCTCTCCTTCTGTCTTTCTCTCTAGTCTTTCTTTCTTTTTTCTTTTTTCTTTTTTCTTTCTTTATTTTTTCATTCTTTCTTTTATCTTTCTTCTTTCTTTCTTTCTTTTTCTTTGTTTCTTCTTTCTTTTTTCTTTCTTTCTTTCTTTCTTTCTTTTTTCTTTCTTTTTCTTTCTTTTTCTTTTTTCTTTCTTTCTTTACTTCTGTCTTTCTTTCTTTCTTCCTTTCTTCTTTCTTTCTTTTTTCTTTCTTTCTTTCTTTCTTCCTTTCTTTCTTTCTTTCTTTTTTCTTTCTTCTTTCTTTCTTTCTTTCTTTCTTCCTTTCTTCTTTCTTTCTTTTTTCTTTCTTTCTTTCTTTCTTCCTTTCTTTCTTTCTTTCTTTTTTCTTTCTTCTTTCTTTTTTCTTACTTTCTTTCTTTCTTCTTTCTTTTTTCTTTCTTTCTTTTTTCGTTCTTTCTTTCTTTCTTCTTTCTTTCTTTCTTTCTTCCTTCTTTCTTTCATTGTGTTTTTCTTTCTTCTTTCTTTCTTTCTTTTTTCTTTCTTACTTTCTTTCTTTCTTTCTTTATTTCTTTCTTCTTTCTCTCTTTCTTTATTTCTGTCTTTCTTTCTGTCTTTTTTTCTTTTTTTTCTTTCTTTCTTCATTTCTTTCTTTCTTCTTTCTTTCTTTCTTTATTTCTGTCTTTCTTTCTGTCTTTTTTCTTTTTTTTCTTTCTTTCTTCTTCCTTTCTTTCTTTTTTCTTTCTATCTTCTTTCTTTCTTTTTTCTTTCTTTCTTTCTTTTTTCTTTCTATCTACTTTCTTTCTTTTTTCTTTCTTTCTTTGTTATTTCTTTTATCTTTCTTTCCTTCTTCTTTCTTTATTTCTTTCTTTATTCTTTCTTTCCTTCTTTCTTCTTTCTTTCTTTCTTTTTCTTTTTTCTTTCTGTCTTTCTTTCTGTCTTTCCTTCTTTCTTTCATTTTCTTTGTTTCCTCTTTCTTTCTTTCTTCTTTCTTTCTTTCTTTTTCTTCTTTCTTTCTGTCTTTCTTTCTGTCTGTCTTTCTTTCTTCTTTCATTCTTCTTTCTTTCTTTCTTTCTTTTTCTTTCTTTCTTTCTGTCTTTCTTTCTATCTTTCCTTCTTTCTTTCTTTCTTTCTTCCTTTATTTTCTTTTTCTTTTTTCTTTCTTTCTTTTTTCTTTCTTTCTTTCTTTTATCTTTTTTCTTTCTTTCTTTCTTTTCCTTTTCTCTTTCTTTCTGTCTGTCTTTCTTTCTTTCTTTCTTTTAATTTTTTCTTTCTGTCTTACTTTCTTTCTATCTTTCCTTCTTTCTTTCTTTTTCTTTCTTATTCTTTTTTCTTTGTTTCTTTCTGTCTTTCTTTCTGTCTTTCTTTCTTTCTTTTTTCTTTCTTTCTTTCTTCTTTCTTTCTTTCCTTCTTTCTTCTTCCTTTCTTTCCTTCTGTCTTTCTTTCTTTTTTCTTACTTTCTTTTTTCTATCTTTCTTTCTTATTTCTTTCTTCTTTCTTTTTTTTCTTTCTTTCTTCTTTCTGTCTTTCTTCTTTCTTTCTTTTTTCTTTCTTTCCTTCATTCTTTCTTTCTTTCTTTCTTTCTTTCTTCTTTCTTTCTTTCTTTCTTTCTTTCTGTCTTTGTTTCTGTCTTTCTTTCTTTTTTTTCTTTCTTTCTTTCTTACTGTCTTTCTTTCTATCTTTCTTTATTTCTTTTTCTTTCTTTCTTTCTTTTTTCTTTCTTTCTGTCTTTGTTTCTGTCTCTCTTTCTTTTTTCTTACTTTCTTTTTTCTATCTTTCTTTCTTATTTCTTTCTTTCTTCTTTCTTTTTTTCTTTCTTTCTTCTTTCTTTCTTTCCTTATTTCTTTCTTTCTTCTTTCTTTCTTTCTGTCTTTCTTTCTTTCCTTTTTTTTTTCTTCCTTCTTTCTTTCTTTCTTTCTTTCCTTTTTCTTTATTTCTTTCTTTCCTTTGTTTTTTTTCTTCCTTCTTTCTTTCTTTCTTTCTCTTTTCTTACTTTCTTTTTTATTTCTTTCTTTCTTACTTTTTTCTTTCTTTCTTCTTTCTTTTTACTTTCTTCTTTCTTTCTTTCTTCTTTCTTTCTTTTCTTCTTTCTTTCTTTTTTCTTTCTTTCTTTCTTTCCTTCTTTCCTTATTTCTTTTTTCTTTCTTCTTTCTTTCTTTCTTTCTTTCTTTCTTTCTTTCTTTCTCTCTTTCTTTTTTCTTTCTCTCTTTCTTTCTATCTTTCTTTCTAACTTTCTCTCTCTCTTTCTTCTTTCTTTCTTTTTACTTTCTTTCTTTCATCCTTTCTTTCATTCTTTTTTCTTTCTTTCTTTCTTTTTTCTTTCTTCTTTCTTTCTTTTTTTCTTCCTTTCTTTCTTTTCTTTCTTTCTTTCTTTTCCTTTCTTTCTCTCTTTCTCTCTTTCTTTCTGTCTTTCTTTCTTTCTGTCTTTCTTTCTGTCTTTCATTCTTTCTTTCTTTCATTTTTCTTCCTTTTTTTCTTTCTGTCTTTCTTTTTTCTTTCTTTCTTTCTTTCTTTCTTTCTTTCTTCTTTCTTTCTTTCTTTGTTTCTTTTTTCTGACTTTCTTTCTGTCTTTCTTTTTCCTTTCCTTCTTTTTTCTTTCTTTATTTCTTCTTTCTGCCTTCTTTTCTTTCTTTCTTTCTTTCTTTCTTTCTATCTTTGACTTTCTTTCTTTCTTTCTTTCTGTCTTTCTTTCATTTTTCTTACTTTCTTTTTTCTTTCTTCCTTTCTTGCTTTCTTTTCCTTTCTTTTTTCTTTCTTTCTTTCTTTCTTTTTTCTTTGTTTCTTTCCTCTTTTTCTTTTCTTCTTTCTGTCTTTCTTTCTTCTTTCTTTCTTATTTCTTTCTTTCTTTCTTTCTTTCTTTCTTATTTCTTTCTTTCTTTCTTTCTTTCTTCTTTCTTTCTTTCTTTCTTTCTTTCTTTCTTTCTGTCTTTCTTTTTTCTTTCTTTCTTATTTCTTTCTTTCTTTCTTTCTTCTTGCTTTGTTTCCTTCTTTCTTTCTTTCTGTCTTTCTTTCTGTCTTTCATTGTGTCTTTCTTTCTTTCTTTTTTCTTTCTTTTTTTCTTCTTTCTTTCTTTCTTTTTTCTTTTTTCTTTTCTTTCTTTTTCTTTCTTTCTTTCTTCCTTTCTTACTTTCTTTTTTCTTTCTTTCTTTCTCTTTTCTTTCTTTTTTCTTTGTTTCTTTCCTCTTTCTTTCTTTTCTTCTTCCTGTCTTTCTTTCTTCTTTCTTTCTTATTTCTTTCTTTCTTTCTTTCTTCTTTCTTTCTTTATTTCTTTCTTTCTTTCTTTCTTTCTTTCTTTCTTTCTTTCTTTCTTTCTTCTTTCTTTCTTTTTTCTTTCTTTCTTTCTTCCTTTCTTACTTTCTTTTTTCTTTCTTTCTTTCTTTCTCTTTTCTTTCTTTTTTCTTTGTTTCTTTCCTCTTTCTTTCTTTTCTTCTTTCTGTCTGTCTTTCTTCTTTCTTTCTTATTTCTTTCTTTCTTTCTTTCTTCTTTCTTTCTTTGTTTCTTTCTTTCTTTCTGTCTTTCTTTTTTCTTTCTTTCTTATTTCTTTCTTTCTTTCTTTCTTTCTTTCTTCTTTCCTTCTTTGTTTCTTTCTTCCTTTCTGTCTTTCTTTCTGTCTTTCATTGTGTCTTTCTTTCTTTCTTTTTTCTTTCTTTTTTTCTTCTTTCTCTTTCTTTTTTCTTTTTTTCTTTTCTTTCTTTTTCTTTCTTTCTTTCTTTCTTCTTTCTTTCTTTCTTTCTTTCTTTCTTTCTTTCTTTCTTCTTTCTTTCTTTTTTCTTTCTTTCTTTCTTCCTTTCTTACTTTCTTTTTTCGTTGTTTCTTTCTTTCTCTTTTCTTTCTTTTTTCTTTGTTTCTTTCCTCTTTCTTTCTTTTCTTCTTTCTGTCTTTCTTTCTTCTTTCTTTCTTCTTTCTTTCTTTCTTTCTTTCTTTCTTCTTTCTTTCTTTGTTTCTTTCTTTCTTTCTTTCTGTCTTTCTTTTTTCTTTCTTTCTTATTTCTTTCTTTCTTTCTTTCTTTCTTTCTTCTTTCTTTCTTTGTTTCTTTCTTTCTTTCTGTCTTTCTTTCTGTCTTTCATTGTGTCTTTCTTTCTTTCTTTTTTCTTTCTTTTTTCTTCTTTCTTTCTTTCTTTTTTCTTTTTTCTTTTCTTTCTTTTTCTTTCTTTCTTTCTTTCTTTCTTTTTTCTTTCTTTCTTTCTTTCTGTCTTTCTTTCTTTCTATCTTTCTTTCTTTCTATTTCTTTCTTTCTTTCGTTTTCCTTTTTTTCTTTCTTTCTGTCTTTCTTTCTGTCTTTCTTTGTTCTTTCATTCTTATTTCTTTCCTTTTTCTTTCTTTCTTTCTTTCTTTTTTCTTTCTTTCTTTTTTTTCTCTCCTTCCGTCTTTCTCTCTAGTCTTTCTTTCTTTTTCTTTTTTTCTTTTTTCTTTCATTCTTTTTTCATTCTTTCTTTTATATTTCTTCTTTCTTTTTTCCTTTTTCTTTTTTTCTTCTTTCTTTTTTCTTTCTTTCATTCTTTCTTTCTTTCTGTCTTTTTTCTTTCTTTTTCTTTCATTTTCTTTTTTCTTTCTTTCTTTATTTCTGTCTTTCTTTCTTTCTTTCTTCCTTTCTTCTTTCTTTCTTTTTTCTTTCTTTCTTTCTTTCTTCTTTCTTTCTTTTTTCTTTCTTTCTTTTTTCGTACTTTCTTTCTTTCTTTCTTTCTTTCTTCTTTCTTTGTTTCTTCTTTCTTCCTTTCTTCCTTTCTTTCTTTCTTTTTTCTTTCTTTCTTTCTTTCTTTTTTCTTTCTTTTTCTTTGTTTCTTTCCTCTTTCTTTCTTTTCTTCTTTCTGTCTTTCTTTCTTCTTTCTTTCTTATTTCTTTCTTTCTTTCTTTCTTTCTTCTTTCTTTCTTTGTTTCTTTCTTTCTTTCTGTCTTTCTTTTTTCTTTCTTTCTTTCTGTCTTTCTTTCTTTCCCTTGTTTTTTTTTCTTCCTTCTTTCTTTCTTTCTTTCTTTTTTTCCTTTTTCTTTCTTTCTTCTTTCTTTCTTTCTTTCTTTCTTTCTTTCTTTCCCTCTTTCTTTCTTTCTTTCTGTCTTTCTTTTTTCTTTCTTACTTTCTTTTTTCTTTCTTTTTTCTTTGTTTCTTTCCTCTTTCTTTCTTTTCTTCTTTCTGTCTTTCTTCCTTCTTTCTTATTTCTTTCTTTCTTTCTTTCTTTCTTTCTTCTTTCTTTCTTTGTTTCTTTCTTTCTTTCTTTCTGTCTTTCTTTTTTCTTTCTTTCTTTCTGTATTTCTTTCTTTCCTTTTTTTTTTTCTTCCTTCTTTCTTTCTTTCTTTCTTTCTTTCCTTCTTTCTTTCTTTCTTCTTTCTTTCTCTCTGTCTTTCTTTCCCTCTTTCTTTCTTTCTTTCTGTCTTTCTTTTTTCTTTCTTTCTTTCTTTCTTTTTTCTTTGTTTCTTTCCTCTTTTTCTTTTCTTCTTTCTGTCTTTCTTTCTTCTTTCTTTCTTATTTCTTTCTTTCTTTCTTTCTTTCTTTCTTTCTTATTTCTTTCTTTCTTTCTTACTTTCTTCTTTCTTTCTTTCTTTCTTTCTTTCTTTCTTTCTTTCTTTCTGTCTTTCTTTTTTCTTTCTTTCTTATTTCTTTCTTTCTTTCTTTCTTCTTGCTTTGTTTCCTTCTTTCTTTCTTTCTGTCTTTCTTTCTGTCTTTCATTGTGTCTTTCTTTCTTTCTTTTTTCTTTCTTTTTTTCTTCTTTCTTTCTTTCTTTTTTCTTTTTTCTTTTCTTTCTTTTTCTTTCTTTCTTTCTTTCTTTCTTTTTTCTTTCTTTCTTTCTTTCTGTCTTTCTTTCTTTCTATCTTTCTTTCTTTCTATTTCTTTCTTTCTTTCGTTTTCCTTTTTTTCTTTCTTTCTGTCTTTCTTTCTGTCTTTCTTTGTTCTTTCATTCTTATTTCTTTCCTTTTTCTTTCTTTCTTTCTTTCTTTTTTCTTTCTTTCTTTTTTTTCTCTCCTTCCGTCTTTCTCTCTAGTCTTTCTTTCTTTTTTCTTTTTTTCTTTTTTCTTTCATTCTTTTTTCATTCTTTCTTTTATCTTTCTTCTTTCTTTTTTCCTTTTTCTTTTTTTCTTCTTTCTTTTTTCTTTCTTTCTTTCATTCTTTCTTTCTTTCTGTCTTTTTTCTTTCTTTTTCTTTCATTTTCTTTTTTCTTTCTTTCTTTATTTCTGTCTTTCTTTCTTTCTTTCTTCCTTTCTTCTTTCTTTCTTTTTTCTTTCTTTCTTTCTTCCTTTCTTTCTTTCTTTGTTTTTTCTTTCTTCTTTCTTTTTTCTTACTTTCTTTCTTTCTTTCTTTCTTCTTTCTTTCTTTTTTCTTTCTTTCTTTTTTCGTTCTTTCTTTCTTTTTTCTTTCTTTCTTTTTTTTCTCTCCTTCCGTCTTTCTCTCTAGTCTTTCTTTCTTTTTTCTTTTTTTCTTTTTTCTTTCATTCTTTTTTCATTCTTTCTTTTATCTTTCTTCTTTCTTTTTTCCTTTTTCTTTTTTTCTTCTTTCTTTTTTCTTTCTTTCATTCTTTCTTTCTTTCTGTCTTTTTTCTTTCTTTTTCTTTCATTTTCTTTTTTCTTTCTTTCTTTATTTCTGTCTTTCTTTCTTTCTTTCTTCCTTTCTTCTTTCTTTCTTTTTTCTTTCTTTCTTTCTTCCTTTCTTTCTTTCTTTTTTCTTTCTTTCTTTCTTTCTTTTTTCTTTCTTTTTTCTTTGTTTCTTTCCTCTTTCTTTCTTTTCTTCTTTCTGTCTTTCTTTCTTCTTTATTTCTTATTTCTTTCTTTCTTTCTTTCTTCTTCCTTTCTTTCCTTCTGTCTTTCTTTCTTTTTCTTTCTTTCTTTTTTCTATCTTTCTTTCTTATTTCTTTCTTTCTTCTTTCTTTTTTTCTTTCTTTCTTCTTTCTTTCTTTCCTTCTTTCTTTCTTTCTTCTTTCTTTCTTTCTGTCTTTCTCTCTTTCTTTCTTTCTTTCTTTCTGTCTTTCTTTTTTCTTTCTTTCTTTCTTTCTTTTTTCTTTCTTTTTTCTTTGTTTCTTTCCTCTTTCTTTCTTTTCTTCTTTCTTTCTTTCTTCTTTCTTTCTTCTTTCTTTCTTTGTTTCTTTCTTTCTTTCTGTCTTTCTGTCTTTCATTGTGTCTTGCTTTCTTTCTTTTTTCTTTCTTTTTTCCTTCTTTCTTTCTTTCTTTTTTCTTCTTTTCTTTTCTTTCTTTTTCTTTCTTTCTTTCTTTCTTTCTTTTTCTTTCCTTCTTTATTTCTGTCTTTCTTTCTTTCTATCTTTCTTTCTTTCTATTTCTTTCTTTCTTTCGTTTTCCTTTTTTTCTTTCTTTCTGTCTTTCTTTCTTTGTTCTTTCATTCTTATTTCTTTCCTTTTTCTTTCTTTCTTTCTTTCTTTTTTTTCTCTCCTTCTGTCTTTCTCTCTAGTCTTTCTTTCTTTTTTCTCTTTTTCTTTTTTCTTTCTTTCTTTTTTCATTCTTTTTTTATCTTTCTTCTTTCTTTCTTTCTTTTTCTTTGTTTCTTCTTTCAATTTTCTTTCTTTCTTTTTTCTTTCTTTCTTTCTTTCTTTCTTTCTTTCTTTCTTTTTTCTTTCTTTTTATTTCTTTTTCTTTTTTCTTTCTTTCTTTATTTCTGTCTTTCTTTCTTTCTTTCTTTCTTCCTTTCTTCTTTCTTTCTTTTTTCTTTCTTTCTTTCTTTCTTTCTTCCTTTCTTTCTTTCTTTCTTTTTTCTTTCTTCTTTCTTTTTTCTTACTTTCTTTCTTTCTTTCTTTCTTCTTTCTTTCTTTTTTCTTTCTTTCTTTCTTCCTTTCTTTCTTTCTTTTTTCTTTCTTTCTTTCTTTCTTTTTTCTTTCTTTTTTCTTTGTTTCTTTCCTCTTTCTTTCTTTTCTTCTTTCTCTCTTTCTTTCTTCTTTCTTTCTTATTTCTTTCTTTCTTTCTTTCTTCTTTCTTTCTTTCTTTCTTTCTTTCTTTCTGTCTTTCTTTTTTCTTTCTTGCTTATTTCTTTCTCTTTCTTTCTTTCTTTCTTCTTGCTTTCTTTGTTTCTTTCTTTCTTTCTTTCTGTCTTTCTTTTTTCTTTCTTGCTTATTTCTTTCTCTTTCTTTCTTTCTTTTTTCTTTCTTTCTTTCTTTCTTTCTTTCTTTCTTTTTTGTTTCTTTTTCTTTCTTTTTCTTTTTTCTTTCTTTCTTTATTTCTGTCTTTCTTTCTTTCTTTCTTCCTTTCTTCTTTCTTTCTTTTTTCTTTCTTTCTTTCTTTCTTCCTTTCTTTCTTCCTTTCTTTCTTCTTTCTTTTTTCTTACTTTCTTTCTTTCTTTCTTCTTTCTTTTTTCTTTCTTTCTTTTTTCGTTCTTTCTTTCTTTCTTTCTTTCTTCTTTCTTTCTTTCTTTCTTTCTTTCTTCCTTTCTTTCTTTCTTTTTTCTTTCTTTCTTTCTTTTTTCTTTCTTTTTTCTTTGTTTCTTTCCTCTTTCTTTCTTTCTTCTTTCTGTCTTTCTTTTTTCTTTCTTGCTTATTTCTTTCTTTCTTTCTTTCTTTCTTTCTTCTTTCTTTCTTTCTTTCTTTCTTTCTTTCTTTCTTTCTGTCTTTCTTTCTGTCTTTCATTCTGTCTTTCATTGTGTCTTTTTTCTTTCATTTTCTTTCTTTTTTTCTTCTTTCTTTCTTTTTTTTTCTTTTTTCTTTTCTTTCTTTTTCTTTCTTTCTTTATTTCTTTCTTTTTCTTTCCTTCTTTCTTTCTGTCTTTCTTTCTTTCTATCTTTCTTTCTATTGCTTTCTTTCTTTCGTTTTCCTTTTTTTCTTTCTTTCTGTCTTTCTTTCTGTCTTTCTTTGTTCTTTCATTCTTATTTTTATCCTTTTTCTTTCTTTCTTTCTTTCTTTTTTCTTTCTTTCTTTTTTTTCTCTCCTTCTGTCTTTCTCTCTAGTCTTTCTTTCTTTTTTCTTTTTTTCTTTTTTCTTTCTTTTTTCATTCTTTCTTTTATCTTTCTTCTTTCTTTCTTTCTTTTTCTTTGTTTCTTCTTTCTTTTTTCTTTCTTTCTTTCTTTCTTTCTTTCTTTTTTGTTTCTTTTTCTTTCTTTTTCTTTTTTCTTTCTTTTTTTATTTCTGTCTTTCTTTCTTTCTTTCTTCCTTTCTTCTTTCTTTCTTTTTTCTTTCTTTCTTTCTTTCTTCCTTTCTTTCTTCTTTCTTATTTCTTACTTTCTTTCTTTCTTTCTTCTTTCTTTCTTTTTTCTTTCTTTCTTTTTTCGTTCTTTCTTTCTTTCTTTCTTTCTTCTTTCTTTCTTTTTTCTTTCTTTCTTTCTTCCTTTCTTACTTTCTTTTTTCTTTCTTTCTTTCTTTTTTCTTTCTTTTTTCTTTGTTTCTTTCCTCTTTCTTTCTTTCTTCTTTCTGTCTTTCTTTCTTCTTTCTTTCTTATTTCTTTCTTTCTTTCTTTCTTTCTTTCTTTCTTCTTCCTTTCCTTCTGTCTTTCTTTCTTTTTTCTTACTTTCTTTTTTCTATCTTCCTTTCTTATTTCTTTCCTTCTTCTTTCTTTCTTTCTTTCTTTCTTTCTTTCTTCTTTCTTTCTTTCTGTCTTTCTTTCTCTCTTTCTTTCTTTCTTTCTTTCTGTCTTTCTTTTTTCTTTCTTTCTTTCTTTTATCTTTCTTTTTTCTTTGTTTCTTTCCTCTTTCTTTCTTTTCTTCTTTCTGTCTTTCTTCTTTCTTTCTTATTTCTTTCTTGCTTTCTTTCTTTCTTTCTTTCTTTCTTCTTTCTTTCTTTGTTTCTTTCTTTCTTTCTTTCTGTCTTTCTTTTTTCTTTCTTTCTTTCTGTCTTTCTTTCTTTCCTTTGTTTTTTTTTTCTTCCTTCTTTCTTTCTTTCTTTCCTTTTTTTCTTTCTTTCTTTCTTTCTTTCTTTCTTTTTTTTCTTTCTTTCTTTCTGTCTTTCTTTCTATCTTTCCTTCTTTCTTTCTTTCTTTCTTCCTTTATTTTCTTTTTCTTTTTTCTTTCTTTCTTTTTTCTTTCTTTCTTTCTTTTATCTTTTTTCTTTCTTTCTTTCTTTTCCTTTTCTCTTTCTTTCTGTCTGTCTTTCTTTCTTTCTTTCTTTTAATTTTTTCTTTCTGTCTTACTTTCTTTCTATCTTTCCTTCTTTCTTTCTTTTTCTTTCTTATTCTTTTTTCTTTGTTTCTTTCTGTCTTTCTTTCTGTCTTTCTTTCTTTCTTTTTTCTTTCTTTCTTTCTTCTTTCTTTCTTTCCTTCTTTCTTCTTCCTTTCTTTCCTTCTGTCTTTCTTTCTTTTTTCTTACTTTCTTTTTTCTATCTTTCTTTCTTATTTCTTTCTTCTTTCTTTTTTTTCTTTCTTTCTTCTTTCTGTCTTTCTTCTTTCTTTCTTTTTTCTTTCTTTCCTTCATTCTTTCTTTCTTTCTTTCTTTCTTTCTTCTTTCTTTCTTTCTTTCTTTCTTTCTGTCTTTGTTTCTGTCTTTCTTTCTTTTTTTTCTTTCTTTCTTTCTTACTGTCTTTCTTTCTATCTTTCTTTATTTCTTTTTCTTTCTTTCTTTCTTTTTTCTTTCTTTCTGTCTTTGTTTCTGTCTCTCTTTCTTTTTTCTTACTTTCTTTTTTCTATCTTTCTTTCTTATTTCTTTCTTTCTTCTTTCTTTTTTTCTTTCTTTCTTCTTTCTTTCTTTCCTTATTTCTTTCTTTCTTCTTTCTTTCTTTCTGTCTTTCTTTCTTTCCTTTTTTTTTTCTTCCTTCTTTCTTTCTTTCTTTCTTTCCTTTTTCTTTATTTCTTTCTTTCCTTTGTTTTTTTTCTTCCTTCTTTCTTTCTTTCTTTCTCTTTTCTTACTTTCTTTTTTATTTCTTTCTTTCTTACTTTTTTCTTTCTTTCTTCTTTCTTTTTACTTTCTTCTTTCTTTCTTTCTTCTTTCTTTCTTTTCTTCTTTCTTTCTTTTTTCTTTCTTTCTTTCTTTCCTTCTTTCCTTATTTCTTTTTTCTTTCTTCTTTCTTTCTTTCTTTCTTTCTTTCTTTCTTTCTTTCTCTCTTTCTTTTTTCTTTCTCTCTTTCTTTCTATCTTTCTTTCTAACTTTCTCTCTCTCTTTCTTCTTTCTTTCTTTTTACTTTCTTTCTTTCATCCTTTCTTTCATTCTTTTTTCTTTCTTTCTTTCTTTTTTCTTTCTTCTTTCTTTCTTTTTTTCTTCCTTTCTTTCTTTTCTTTCTTTCTTTCTTTTCCTTTCTTTCTCTCTTTCTCTCTTTCTTTCTGTCTTTCTTTCTTTCTGTCTTTCTTTCTGTCTTTCATTCTTTCTTTCTTTCATTTTTCTTCCTTTTTTTCTTTCTGTCTTTCTTTTTTCTTTCTTTCTTTCTTTCTTTCTTTCTTTCTTCTTTCTTTCTTTCTTTGTTTCTTTTTTCTGACTTTCTTTCTGTCTTTCTTTTTCCTTTCCTTCTTTTTTCTTTCTTTATTTCTTCTTTCTGCCTTCTTTTCTTTCTTTCTTTCTTTCTTTCTTTCTATCTTTGACTTTCTTTCTTTCTTTCTTTCTGTCTTTCTTTCATTTTTCTTACTTTCTTTTTTCTTTCTTCCTTTCTTGCTTTCTTTTCCTTTCTTTTTTCTTTCTTTCTTTCTTTCTTTTTTCTTTGTTTCTTTCCTCTTTTTCTTTTCTTCTTTCTGTCTTTCTTTCTTCTTTCTTTCTTATTTCTTTCTTTCTTTCTTTCTTTCTTTCTTATTTCTTTCTTTCTTTCTTTCTTTCTTCTTTCTTTCTTTCTTTCTTTCTTTCTTTCTTTCTGTCTTTCTTTTTTCTTTCTTTCTTATTTCTTTCTTTCTTTCTTTCTTCTTGCTTTGTTTCCTTCTTTCTTTCTTTCTGTCTTTCTTTCTGTCTTTCATTGTGTCTTTCTTTCTTTCTTTTTTCTTTCTTTTTTTCTTCTTTCTTTCTTTCTTTTTTCTTTTTTCTTTTCTTTCTTTTTCTTTCTTTCTTTCTTCCTTTCTTACTTTCTTTTTTCTTTCTTTCTTTCTCTTTTCTTTCTTTTTTCTTTGTTTCTTTCCTCTTTCTTTCTTTTCTTCTTCCTGTCTTTCTTTCTTCTTTCTTTCTTATTTCTTTCTTTCTTTCTTTCTTCTTTCTTTCTTTATTTCTTTCTTTCTTTCTTTCTTTCTTTCTTTCTTTCTTTCTTTCTTTCTTCTTTCTTTCTTTTTTCTTTCTTTCTTTCTTCCTTTCTTACTTTCTTTTTTCTTTCTTTCTTTCTTTCTCTTTTCTTTCTTTTTTCTTTGTTTCTTTCCTCTTTCTTTCTTTTCTTCTTTCTGTCTGTCTTTCTTCTTTCTTTCTTATTTCTTTCTTTCTTTCTTTCTTCTTTCTTTCTTTGTTTCTTTCTTTCTTTCTGTCTTTCTTTTTTCTTTCTTTCTTATTTCTTTCTTTCTTTCTTTCTTTCTTTCTTCTTTCCTTCTTTGTTTCTTTCTTCCTTTCTGTCTTTCTTTCTGTCTTTCATTGTGTCTTTCTTTCTTTCTTTTTTCTTTCTTTTTTTCTTCTTTCTCTTTCTTTTTTCTTTTTTTCTTTTCTTTCTTTTTCTTTCTTTCTTTCTTTCTTCTTTCTTTCTTTCTTTCTTTCTTTCTTTCTTTCTTTCTTCTTTCTTTCTTTTTTCTTTCTTTCTTTCTTCCTTTCTTACTTTCTTTTTTCGTTGTTTCTTTCTTTCTCTTTTCTTTCTTTTTTCTTTGTTTCTTTCCTCTTTCTTTCTTTTCTTCTTTCTGTCTTTCTTTCTTCTTTCTTTCTTCTTTCTTTCTTTCTTTCTTTCTTTCTTCTTTCTTTCTTTGTTTCTTTCTTTCTTTCTTTCTGTCTTTCTTTTTTCTTTCTTTCTTATTTCTTTCTTTCTTTCTTTCTTTCTTTCTTCTTTCTTTCTTTGTTTCTTTCTTTCTTTCTGTCTTTCTTTCTGTCTTTCATTGTGTCTTTCTTTCTTTCTTTTTTCTTTCTTTTTTCTTCTTTCTTTCTTTCTTTTTTCTTTTTTCTTTTCTTTCTTTTTCTTTCTTTCTTTCTTTCTTTCTTTTTTCTTTCTTTCTTTCTTTCTGTCTTTCTTTCTTTCTATCTTTCTTTCTTTCTATTTCTTTCTTTCTTTCGTTTTCCTTTTTTTCTTTCTTTCTGTCTTTCTTTCTGTCTTTCTTTGTTCTTTCATTCTTATTTCTTTCCTTTTTCTTTCTTTCTTTCTTTCTTTTTTCTTTCTTTCTTTTTTTTCTCTCCTTCCGTCTTTCTCTCTAGTCTTTCTTTCTTTTTCTTTTTTTCTTTTTTCTTTCATTCTTTTTTCATTCTTTCTTTTATATTTCTTCTTTCTTTTTTCCTTTTTCTTTTTTTCTTCTTTCTTTTTTCTTTCTTTCATTCTTTCTTTCTTTCTGTCTTTTTTCTTTCTTTTTCTTTCATTTTCTTTTTTCTTTCTTTCTTTATTTCTGTCTTTCTTTCTTTCTTTCTTCCTTTCTTCTTTCTTTCTTTTTTCTTTCTTTCTTTCTTTCTTCTTTCTTTCTTTTTTCTTTCTTTCTTTTTTCGTACTTTCTTTCTTTCTTTCTTTCTTTCTTCTTTCTTTGTTTCTTCTTTCTTCCTTTCTTCCTTTCTTTCTTTCTTTTTTCTTTCTTTCTTTCTTTCTTTTTTCTTTCTTTTTCTTTGTTTCTTTCCTCTTTCTTTCTTTTCTTCTTTCTGTCTTTCTTTCTTCTTTCTTTCTTATTTCTTTCTTTCTTTCTTTCTTTCTTCTTTCTTTCTTTGTTTCTTTCTTTCTTTCTGTCTTTCTTTTTTCTTTCTTTCTTTCTGTCTTTCTTTCTTTCCCTTGTTTTTTTTTCTTCCTTCTTTCTTTCTTTCTTTCTTTTTTTCCTTTTTCTTTCTTTCTTCTTTCTTTCTTTCTTTCTTTCTTTCTTTCTTTCCCTCTTTCTTTCTTTCTTTCTGTCTTTCTTTTTTCTTTCTTACTTTCTTTTTTCTTTCTTTTTTCTTTGTTTCTTTCCTCTTTCTTTCTTTTCTTCTTTCTGTCTTTCTTCCTTCTTTCTTATTTCTTTCTTTCTTTCTTTCTTTCTTTCTTCTTTCTTTCTTTGTTTCTTTCTTTCTTTCTTTCTGTCTTTCTTTTTTCTTTCTTTCTTTCTGTATTTCTTTCTTTCCTTTTTTTTTTTCTTCCTTCTTTCTTTCTTTCTTTCTTTCTTTCCTTCTTTCTTTCTTTCTTCTTTCTTTCTCTCTGTCTTTCTTTCCCTCTTTCTTTCTTTCTTTCTGTCTTTCTTTTTTCTTTCTTTCTTTCTTTCTTTTTTCTTTGTTTCTTTCCTCTTTTTCTTTTCTTCTTTCTGTCTTTCTTTCTTCTTTCTTTCTTATTTCTTTCTTTCTTTCTTTCTTTCTTTCTTTCTTATTTCTTTCTTTCTTTCTTACTTTCTTCTTTCTTTCTTTCTTTCTTTCTTTCTTTCTTTCTTTCTTTCTGTCTTTCTTTTTTCTTTCTTTCTTATTTCTTTCTTTCTTTCTTTCTTCTTGCTTTGTTTCCTTCTTTCTTTCTTTCTGTCTTTCTTTCTGTCTTTCATTGTGTCTTTCTTTCTTTCTTTTTTCTTTCTTTTTTTCTTCTTTCTTTCTTTCTTTTTTCTTTTTTCTTTTCTTTCTTTTTCTTTCTTTCTTTCTTTCTTTCTTTTTTCTTTCTTTCTTTCTTTCTGTCTTTCTTTCTTTCTATCTTTCTTTCTTTCTATTTCTTTCTTTCTTTCGTTTTCCTTTTTTTCTTTCTTTCTGTCTTTCTTTCTGTCTTTCTTTGTTCTTTCATTCTTATTTCTTTCCTTTTTCTTTCTTTCTTTCTTTCTTTTTTCTTTCTTTCTTTTTTTTCTCTCCTTCCGTCTTTCTCTCTAGTCTTTCTTTCTTTTTTCTTTTTTTCTTTTTTCTTTCATTCTTTTTTCATTCTTTCTTTTATCTTTCTTCTTTCTTTTTTCCTTTTTCTTTTTTTCTTCTTTCTTTTTTCTTTCTTTCTTTCATTCTTTCTTTCTTTCTGTCTTTTTTCTTTCTTTTTCTTTCATTTTCTTTTTTCTTTCTTTCTTTATTTCTGTCTTTCTTTCTTTCTTTCTTCCTTTCTTCTTTCTTTCTTTTTTCTTTCTTTCTTTCTTCCTTTCTTTCTTTCTTTGTTTTTTCTTTCTTCTTTCTTTTTTCTTACTTTCTTTCTTTCTTTCTTTCTTCTTTCTTTCTTTTTTCTTTCTTTCTTTTTTCGTTCTTTCTTTCTTTTTTCTTTCTTTCTTTTTTTTCTCTCCTTCCGTCTTTCTCTCTAGTCTTTCTTTCTTTTTTCTTTTTTTCTTTTTTCTTTCATTCTTTTTTCATTCTTTCTTTTATCTTTCTTCTTTCTTTTTTCCTTTTTCTTTTTTTCTTCTTTCTTTTTTCTTTCTTTCATTCTTTCTTTCTTTCTGTCTTTTTTCTTTCTTTTTCTTTCATTTTCTTTTTTCTTTCTTTCTTTATTTCTGTCTTTCTTTCTTTCTTTCTTCCTTTCTTCTTTCTTTCTTTTTTCTTTCTTTCTTTCTTCCTTTCTTTCTTTCTTTTTTCTTTCTTTCTTTCTTTCTTTTTTCTTTCTTTTTTCTTTGTTTCTTTCCTCTTTCTTTCTTTTCTTCTTTCTGTCTTTCTTTCTTCTTTATTTCTTATTTCTTTCTTTCTTTCTTTCTTCTTCCTTTCTTTCCTTCTGTCTTTCTTTCTTTTTCTTTCTTTCTTTTTTCTATCTTTCTTTCTTATTTCTTTCTTTCTTCTTTCTTTTTTTCTTTCTTTCTTCTTTCTTTCTTTCCTTCTTTCTTTCTTTCTTCTTTCTTTCTTTCTGTCTTTCTCTCTTTCTTTCTTTCTTTCTTTCTGTCTTTCTTTTTTCTTTCTTTCTTTCTTTCTTTTTTCTTTCTTTTTTCTTTGTTTCTTTCCTCTTTCTTTCTTTTCTTCTTTCTTTCTTTCTTCTTTCTTTCTTCTTTCTTTCTTTGTTTCTTTCTTTCTTTCTGTCTTTCTGTCTTTCATTGTGTCTTGCTTTCTTTCTTTTTTCTTTCTTTTTTCCTTCTTTCTTTCTTTCTTTTTTCTTCTTTTCTTTTCTTTCTTTTTCTTTCTTTCTTTCTTTCTTTCTTTTTCTTTCCTTCTTTATTTCTGTCTTTCTTTCTTTCTATCTTTCTTTCTTTCTATTTCTTTCTTTCTTTCGTTTTCCTTTTTTTCTTTCTTTCTGTCTTTCTTTCTTTGTTCTTTCATTCTTATTTCTTTCCTTTTTCTTTCTTTCTTTCTTTCTTTTTTTTCTCTCCTTCTGTCTTTCTCTCTAGTCTTTCTTTCTTTTTTCTCTTTTTCTTTTTTCTTTCTTTCTTTTTTCATTCTTTTTTTATCTTTCTTCTTTCTTTCTTTCTTTTTCTTTGTTTCTTCTTTCAATTTTCTTTCTTTCTTTTTTCTTTCTTTCTTTCTTTCTTTCTTTCTTTCTTTCTTTTTTCTTTCTTTTTATTTCTTTTTCTTTTTTCTTTCTTTCTTTATTTCTGTCTTTCTTTCTTTCTTTCTTTCTTCCTTTCTTCTTTCTTTCTTTTTTCTTTCTTTCTTTCTTTCTTTCTTCCTTTCTTTCTTTCTTTCTTTTTTCTTTCTTCTTTCTTTTTTCTTACTTTCTTTCTTTCTTTCTTTCTTCTTTCTTTCTTTTTTCTTTCTTTCTTTCTTCCTTTCTTTCTTTCTTTTTTCTTTCTTTCTTTCTTTCTTTTTTCTTTCTTTTTTCTTTGTTTCTTTCCTCTTTCTTTCTTTTCTTCTTTCTCTCTTTCTTTCTTCTTTCTTTCTTATTTCTTTCTTTCTTTCTTTCTTCTTTCTTTCTTTCTTTCTTTCTTTCTTTCTGTCTTTCTTTTTTCTTTCTTGCTTATTTCTTTCTCTTTCTTTCTTTCTTTCTTCTTGCTTTCTTTGTTTCTTTCTTTCTTTCTTTCTGTCTTTCTTTTTTCTTTCTTGCTTATTTCTTTCTCTTTCTTTCTTTCTTTTTTCTTTCTTTCTTTCTTTCTTTCTTTCTTTCTTTTTTGTTTCTTTTTCTTTCTTTTTCTTTTTTCTTTCTTTCTTTATTTCTGTCTTTCTTTCTTTCTTTCTTCCTTTCTTCTTTCTTTCTTTTTTCTTTCTTTCTTTCTTTCTTCCTTTCTTTCTTCCTTTCTTTCTTCTTTCTTTTTTCTTACTTTCTTTCTTTCTTTCTTCTTTCTTTTTTCTTTCTTTCTTTTTTCGTTCTTTCTTTCTTTCTTTCTTTCTTCTTTCTTTCTTTCTTTCTTTCTTTCTTCCTTTCTTTCTTTCTTTTTTCTTTCTTTCTTTCTTTTTTCTTTCTTTTTTCTTTGTTTCTTTCCTCTTTCTTTCTTTCTTCTTTCTGTCTTTCTTTTTTCTTTCTTGCTTATTTCTTTCTTTCTTTCTTTCTTTCTTTCTTCTTTCTTTCTTTCTTTCTTTCTTTCTTTCTTTCTTTCTGTCTTTCTTTCTGTCTTTCATTCTGTCTTTCATTGTGTCTTTTTTCTTTCATTTTCTTTCTTTTTTTCTTCTTTCTTTCTTTTTTTTTCTTTTTTCTTTTCTTTCTTTTTCTTTCTTTCTTTATTTCTTTCTTTTTCTTTCCTTCTTTCTTTCTGTCTTTCTTTCTTTCTATCTTTCTTTCTATTGCTTTCTTTCTTTCGTTTTCCTTTTTTTCTTTCTTTCTGTCTTTCTTTCTGTCTTTCTTTGTTCTTTCATTCTTATTTTTATCCTTTTTCTTTCTTTCTTTCTTTCTTTTTTCTTTCTTTCTTTTTTTTCTCTCCTTCTGTCTTTCTCTCTAGTCTTTCTTTCTTTTTTCTTTTTTTCTTTTTTCTTTCTTTTTTCATTCTTTCTTTTATCTTTCTTCTTTCTTTCTTTCTTTTTCTTTGTTTCTTCTTTCTTTTTTCTTTCTTTCTTTCTTTCTTTCTTTCTTTTTTGTTTCTTTTTCTTTCTTTTTCTTTTTTCTTTCTTTTTTTATTTCTGTCTTTCTTTCTTTCTTTCTTCCTTTCTTCTTTCTTTCTTTTTTCTTTCTTTCTTTCTTTCTTCCTTTCTTTCTTCTTTCTTATTTCTTACTTTCTTTCTTTCTTTCTTCTTTCTTTCTTTTTTCTTTCTTTCTTTTTTCGTTCTTTCTTTCTTTCTTTCTTTCTTCTTTCTTTCTTTTTTCTTTCTTTCTTTCTTCCTTTCTTACTTTCTTTTTTCTTTCTTTCTTTCTTTTTTCTTTCTTTTTTCTTTGTTTCTTTCCTCTTTCTTTCTTTCTTCTTTCTGTCTTTCTTTCTTCTTTCTTTCTTATTTCTTTCTTTCTTTCTTTCTTTCTTTCTTTCTTCTTCCTTTCCTTCTGTCTTTCTTTCTTTTTTCTTACTTTCTTTTTTCTATCTTCCTTTCTTATTTCTTTCCTTCTTCTTTCTTTCTTTCTTTCTTTCTTTCTTCTTTCTTTCTTTCTGTCTTTCTTTCTCTCTTTCTTTCTTTCTTTCTTTCTGTCTTTCTTTTTTCTTTCTTTCTTTCTTTTATCTTTCTTTTTTCTTTGTTTCTTTCCTCTTTCTTTCTTTTCTTCTTTCTGTCTTTCTTCTTTCTTTCTTATTTCTTTCTTGCTTTCTTTCTTTCTTTCTTTCTTTCTTCTTTCTTTCTTTGTTTCTTTCTTTCTTTCTTTCTGTCTTTCTTTTTTCTTTCTTTCTTTCTGTCTTTCTTTCTTTCCTTTGTTTTTTTTTTCTTCCTTCTTTCTTTCTTTCTTTCCTTTTTTTCTTTCTTTCTTTCTTTCTTTCTTTCTTTTTTTTCTTTCTTTCTTTCTTTTTTCTTTCCTTCTTTCTTTCTGTCTTTGTTTCTGTCTTTGTCTTTTTTCTTTTTTCTTAGTTTCTATTTCTTTTTTTCTTTCGTTTTCCTTTCTTTCTTTCTGTACTCCTTTCTGTCTTTCTTTATTTTTCTTTCATTCTTTCTTTCTTTTTTCTTTCTTTCTTTTTTCTTACTCTCTTTTTTCCTTCTTTCTTTTTTCTTTCATTTTTCTTTCTTTCTCTTTTCTTTCCTTCTTCTTTCTTACTTTCTTTTTTCTTTTTTCTTTTTTCTTTCTTCTTTCTTACTTTCTTTCTTTCTTTCTGTCTTTCTTTATTCTTTATTTCTTTCTTTCTTCTTTCTTTCTTTCTTTCTGTCTTTCTTTATTCTTTCTTTCTTTTTTTCCTTTCTTTATTTCTTTGTTTCTTTCTTTATTTTCCATTCTTTTTTTCTTTTTCTTTCTTTGTCTTTTTTTCTTTCTTTGTTTCTTTCTTTCTTTCTGTCTTTCTTTATTTCTTCCTGCCTTTTTTCTTTCTTTCTTTCTTTCTTTCTTTCTTCTTTTTCTTTCATTTTCTTTTTTCTTTCTTTCTTTCTTTCTTTCTTTCTTTCTTTCTTTCTTTCTTTCTTTCTTTCTTTCTTTCTTTCTTTTTTCTTCCTTTCTTATTTCTTTCTTTCTTTCTTTCTTTCTTTCTTTTTTCTTTCTTTCTTTCTTTCTTTCTTTCTTTCTTTCTTTCTTTCTTTCTTTCTTCTTTCTTTTTCTTTCTTTTTCTTTTTTCATTCTTTCTTTATTTCTGTCTTTCTTTCTTTCTTCCTTTCTTTCTTTCTTTCTTTTTTCTTTCTTTCTTTCTTTCTCCCTTTCTTTCTTTCTTTTTTCTTTCTTTCTTTCTTCCTCTTTCTTTCTGTCTTTCTTTCTTTATTTCTTTTTCTTTCTTTCTATCTTTCTGTCTTTCTTTCTTTCTTTCTTTTTTCTTTCTTTATTTTTTCTTTCTTTCTTTCTTTTATCTTTTTTCTTTCTTTCTTTCTTTCTATCTTTCTTTCTTTTTCTTTCTTCTTCTTTTTTCTTTGTTTCTTTCTGTCTTTCTTTATTCTTTATTTCTTTCTTTCTTCTTTCTTTCTTTCTTCATTCCTTATTTTTTCATTCTTTTTTCTTTCCTTCTTTCTTCTTTCCTTTCTTCTTTCTTTCTTTCTTTTTCTTTTTCCTTTCTGTCTTTCTTCCTATCTTTCTTTCTTTCATTTTCTTTCTTTCTTCTTCCTTTCTTTCTTCTTTCTTTCTTCTTTCTTTCTTTCTTCTTTCTTTATTTTTTCATTCTTTTTTCTTTCCTTCTTTCTTCTTTCTTTCTTTCTTTCTTTCTTTTTCTTTCTTTCTTTCTGTCTTTCTTTCTTTCTGTCTTTCTTTCTGTCTTTTTTTTTTTCCTTTCTTTCTTTCTTTCTTTCTTTCTTTCTTTCTTCTTTCATTCTTTCCTTCATTTTTCTTTCTTTCTTTCTTTCTTTTTCTTTCTTTCTTTTTTCCTTTTTTATTTCTTTTATCTTTTTTCTTTCTTTCTTTTCCTTTTTTCTTTTTCTTTTTTCTTTCTTTCTTTCTTTATTCTTTCTTTCATTCTTTTTTCTTTCTTTCTTTCTTTCTTTCTTTCTTTCTTTCTTTCTTTCTTTCTTTTTATTTTTTAATTCTTTCTTTCTGTCTTTCTTTCTGTCTTTCTTTCTGTCTTTCTTTCATTCTTTTTTCTTTCTTTCTTTCTTCTTCTTTCTTTCTGTCTTTCTTTCTTTCTGTCTTTCTTTCTTTCTTTTTTCTTTCTTTTTTTCTTCTTTCTTTCTTTCTTTTTTCTTTTTTCTTTTCTTTCTTTTTCTTTCTTTCTTTCTTCCTTTCTTACTTTCTTTTTTCTTTCTTTCTTTCTTTTTCTTTCTTTCTTTCTTATTTCTTTCTTTTTTCTTTCTTTTTTCTTTCTTAGTATCTTTCTTTGTTTGTTTTTTCTTTCTTTCTTTGTTTCCGTATTTCTTTTTTCTTTCTTCCTTTTTTCTTTCTTTCTTTCCTTTTCTTTCTTTCTTTCTTTCTTTCTTTTTCTTTCTTTCTTTCTTTTTCTTTGTTTCTTTCTTATTTCTTTCTTTCTTCTTTTTTTTTCTTTCTTTCTTTCTCTTTTCTTTCTTTCTTTCTGTCTTTCTTTCTGTCTTTCATTGTGTCTTTCTTTCTTTCTTTCTGTCTTTCTTTCTTTGTTCTTTCATTCTTATTTCTTTCCTTTTTCTTTCTTTTTCTTTCTTTCTTTCTTTTTTTTCTCTCCTTCTGTCTTTCTCTCTAGTCTTTCTTTCTTTTTTCTTTTTTTCTTTTTTCTTTCTTTCTTTTTGTTTGTTTCTTCTTTCTTTCTTTCTTTCTTTCTTTCTTTTTCTTTTTCATTCTTTTTCTTTTTTCTTTCTTTCTTTATTTCTGTCTTTCTTTCTTTCTTTCTTTCTCCTTTCTTTCTTTCTGTCTTTCTGTCTTTCTTCCTTTCTTTCTTTCTTTTTTTTTTCTTTCTTCTTTCTTTTTTCTTTCTTTCTTTCTTTCTTCTTTCTTTATTTTTTCTTTCTTTGTTTCTCTCTTTCTTTCTTTCTTTCTTCTTTCCTTTTCTTTCTTTTCCTTTTTTCTTTCTTTATTTCTGTCTTTCTTTCTTCTTTCTTTCTTTTTTCTTTCTTTTTTTCATTCTTTCTTTCTTTTTCTTTCTTTTTCTTTTTTCTTTCTTTCTTTCTGTCTTTCTTTCTTTTTTCTTTCTTTCTTTCTTCTTTCTTTTTTTTTTCTTTCTGTCTTTCTTTCTTTCTTCTTTCTTTCTTTCTTTCTTTTTTCTTTCTTTCTTTCTTTCTTTCTTTCTTTTTCTTTCTTTCTATCTTTCTTTCTGTCTTTCTTTCTTTCTTTCTATTTCTTTTTTTAATTTTTGTTTCTTTCTTTCTTTTATCATTTTCCTTTCTTTCTTTCTTTCTATCTTTCTTTCTTTCTTTTTCTTTCCTCTTCTTTTTCCTTTGTTTCTTTCTGTCTTTCTTTCTGTCTTTCTTTTTTCTTTTTTCTTTCTTTCTTTCTTTCTTCTTTCTTTCTTTCTTTCTTTGTTTTTTTCTTTCTTTCTTTCTTTCTTTTTTTTCTTTTTATTTTTTCTTTCTTTCTTTCTGTCTTTCTTTCTGTCTTTCTTTTTTCTTTCTTTATTCTTTCTTTATTTCTTTCTATATTCTTTCTTTCCTTCTTTCTTCTTTCTTTCTTTCTTTCTTTTTCTTTTTCCTTTCTGTCTTTCTTCCTATCTTTCTTTCTTTCATTTTCTTTCTTTCTTCTTTCTTTCTTTCTTCTTTCTTTCTTCTTTCTTTCTTCTTTCTTTATTTTTTCATTCTTTTTTCTTTCCTTCTTTCTTCTTTCTTTCTTTCTTTCTTTTTCTTTCTTTCTTTCTGTCTTTCTTTCTTTCTGTCTTTCTTTCTGTCTTTTTTTTCCTTTCTTTCTTTCTTTCTTTCTTTCTTCTTTCATACTTTCCTTCATTTTTCTTTCTTTCTTTCTTTCTTTTTCTTTCTTTCTTTTTTCCTTTTTTATTTCTTTTATCTTTTTTCTTTCTTTCTTTTCCTTTTTTTTTTCTTTTTTCTTTCTTTCTTTCTTTATTCTTTCTTTCATTCTTTTTTCTTTCTTTCTTTCTTTCTTTCTTTCTTTCTTTTCATTTTTTAATTCTTTCTTTCTGTCTTTCTTTCTTTCTGTCTTTCTTTCATTCTTTTTTCTTCCTTTCTTTCTTTCTTTGTTTCTCTCTTTCTTTCTTTCTTCTTTCATTCTTTCTCTCTTTCTGTCTTTATTTCTATTCTTTCTTTCTTTTTTCTTTCTTTCTTTTTCCTTTCTTTCTTTTTTCTTTCTATATTTTTCTTTCTTTCGTTTTTCTTTCTTTTTTCTTTTTTTTTTTTCTTTCTTTCCTTCTTCTTTCTTTATTTCTTTCTTTCTTCTTTCTTTCTTTCTTCATTCCTTATTTTTTCATTCTTTTTTCTTTCCTTCTTTCTTCTTTCTTTTTTCTTCTTTCTTTCTTTCTTTTTCTTTTTCCTTTCTGTCTTTCTTCCTATCTTTCTTTCTTTCATTTTCTTTCTTTCTTCTTTCTTTCTTTCTTCTTTCTTTCTTCTTTCTTTCTTTCTTCTTTCTTTATTTTTTCATTCTTTTTTCTTTCTTCTTTCTTCTTTCTTTCTTTCTTTCTTTCTTTTTCTTTCTTTCTTTCTGTCTTTCTTTCTTTCTGTCTTTCTTTCTGTCTTTTTTTTTTCCTTTCTTTCTTTCTTTCTTTCTTTCTTCTTTCATTCTTTCCTTCATTTTTCTTTCTTTCTTTCTTTCTTTTTCTTTCTTTCTTTTTTCCTTTTTTATTTCTTTTATCTTTTTTCTTTCTTTCTTTTCCTTTTTTCTTTTTCTTTTTTCTTTCTTTCTTTCTTTATTCTTTCTTTCATTCTTCTTTCTTTCTTTCTTTCTTTCTTTCTTTCTTTCTTTCTTTCTTTCTTTTTATTTTTTAATTCTTTCTTTCTATCTTTCTTTCTGTCTTTCTTTCTGTCTTTCTTTCATTCTTTTTTCTTTCTTTCTTTCTTCTTCTTTCTTTCTGTCTTTCTTTCTTTTTTCTTTCTTTCTTTCTTTTTTCTTTCTTTTTTCTTTCTTTCTTTCTTTCTTTTTCTTTCTTTCTTTCTTTCTTATTTATTTCTTTCTTCTTTCTTTTTTTTTCTTTCTGTCTCTCTTTCTTCTTTCTTTCTTTCTTCCTCTTTCTTTCTGTCTTTCATTTTTCTTTCTTTTTTTTTCTTTTTCTTTCTTTCTATCTTACTTTCTGTCTTTCTTTCTTTCTTTCTTTTTTCTTTCTTTATTTTTTCTTTCTTTCTTTTATCTTTTTTCTTTCTTTCTTTCTTTCTTTCTTTTCCTTTTTTCTTTCTTTCTTTCTTTTACATTCTTTATTTCTTTCTGTCTTTCTTTCTTTCTATCTTTCTTTCTTTCTTTTTCTTTCTTCTTTTTTCTTTGTTTCTTTCTGTCTTTCTTTCCGTCTTTCTTTCTTTTTTCTTTTTTTCTTTCTTTCTTTCTTTCTTCTTTCTTTTTCTTTTTTCTTTCTTTTTCTTTCTTTTTCTTTTTTCTTTCTTTTTTTTCTGTCTTTCTTTCTGTCTTTCTTTCTTTCTTTCTTTCTTCTCTCTTTCTTCTTTCTTTCTTTCTTTCTTTTTTCTTTCTTTCTTTCATTCTTTCTTTCTTTCTTTTTCTTTCTTCTTTCTTTTTTCTTACTTTCTTTCTTTCTTTCTTCTCTCTTTCTTTTTTCCTTCTTTCTTTTTTCTTACTTTCTTTCTTTCTTTCTTTCTTTTTTCTTTCCTTCTTTCTTTCTTTCTTTTTTCTTTCTTTATTTCTTTCTTTCTTTCTTTCTTTATTCTTTCTTTCTTTCTTTTTTCTTTCTTTCTTTCTTTCTTTTTAATTTCTTTCTTTCTTTTTTCTTTCTTTCTTTCCTTTTTCTTTTCTTTCTTTCTTTCTTTCTTTCTTTCTTTTTAATTTCTTTCTTTCTTTTTAATGTCTTTCTTTCTTTCTTTCTTTCTATATTTTTTTTTTCTTTATTTCTTTCTTTCTTCCTTTCCTACGTTCTTTTTTCTTTCTCTTTTCTTTCTTTCTTTCTTTTTTTTTCTTTCTTTCTTTCTTTCTTTTTAATTTCTTTCTTTCTTTTTTCTTTCTTTCTTTCATTTTCTTTCTTTCTTTTTTTCTTTCTTACTTTCTTTTTTCTTTCTTTCTTTCTTTCTTTCTTTCTTTCTTTTTTCTTTCTTTCTTTCTTTTTATTTTCTTTATTTCTTTCTATCTTTCTTTCTAACTTTCTTACTTTCTTTCTTTCTTTCCTACGTTCTTTCTTGCTTTCTTTTTTCTTTCTTTCTTTCTTTCTTTCTTTCTTTTTTCTTTCTTTCTTTCTTTCTTTCCTTTTTCTTTCTTTCTTTCTTTTTAATTTCTTTCTTTATTTCTTTATATCTTTCTATCTTTCTTACTTTCTTTCTTTCTTTCTTTCCAACGTTCTTTCTTGCTTTCTTTTTTCTTTCTTTCTTTCTTTCTTTCTTTCTTTCTTTTTTCTTCCTTTCTTTCTTTTTTCTTTCTTTCTTTCTTTTTTCTTTCTTTCTTTCTTTCTTTCTTTCTTTCTTTCTTTTTAATTTCTTTCTTTCTTTTTAATTTCTTTCTTTCTCTCTTTCTTTCTATCTTTGTTTCTTTCTTTCTTTCTTTCCTACATTCTTGCTTTCTTTTTTCTTTCTTTCTTTCTTTTTTCTTTCTTTCTTTCTTTCTTTCTTTCTTTTTAATTTCTTTCTTTCTTTTTAATTTCTTTCTTTCTCTCTTTCTTTCTATCTTTGTTTCTTTCTTTCTCTCTTTCCTACGTTCTTGCTTTCTTTCTTTTTTCTTTCTTTCTTTTTAATTTCATTCTTTCCTTCTTTTATCTTTCTTTCTTTCTTTCTTTCTTTTTTCTTTCTTTCTTTCATTTTTCTTTCTTTCATTCTTATTTTTTTCTTTCTTTCTTTCTTTCCTACCTTCTTTCTTTCTTTCTTTTTTTCTTTCTTTCTTTTTTCTTTCTTTGTTTCTTACTTTCTTTTTCTTTCTGTTTCTTTTTTCTTTCTTTCTTTCTTTATTTCTTTCTGTCTTTCTTTCTTTCTTTTTCTTTCTTTTTCTTTCTTTTTCTTTTTTCTTCCTTTCTTTCTGTTTTCTTTCTGTCTTTCTTTCTTTCTTTTTCTTTCTTTTTCATTCTTCTTTCTTTCTTTCTGTCTTTCTTTCTGTCTTTCTTTCTTTCTTTCTTCCTTTCTTTCTTTCTATCTTTTTTCTTTCTTTCTTCATTTCTTCCTTTCTTTCTTCCTTTCTTGTTCTTTCTTCCTTTCTTTCCTTCTTTTTTCTTTCTTCTTTCTTTTTTCTTTCTTTCTTTATCTATTTCTTTCTTATTTCTTTCTTTCTTTTTTTCTTTCTTTCTTTCTTTCTGTCTTTCTTTCTGTCTTTTTCTCTTTCTTTTTTTTTCTTTCATTCTTCCTTTCTTTCTTACTTTCTTTCTTTCTATTTTCTTTCTTCTTTTTTTTCCTTCTTTCTTTCTTTCTTTCTTCTTTCTTTCTTTTTTGTTCTTTCTTTCTTTCTTCTTTCATTCTTTTTTTGTTCTTCCTTTCTTCTTTTCTTTCTTTATTTCTTTCTTCTTTCATTCTTTTTTCTTTCTTTCTTTATTTTCCTTTCTTTCTTTCTTTCTGTCTTTCTTCATGTCTTTCTTTCTTTCTGTCTTTCTTTCTGTCTTGCTTTCTTTCTTTTTCTTTTCTCTTTCTTTCTTTATCTCTTTCTTTCTTATTTCTTTCTTTCTTCTTTCTTTCTTTATTTCTTTCTTTCTTCTTTCTTTCTTTCTTCATTCCTTATTTTTTCATTCTTTTTTCTTTCCTTCTTTCTTCTTTCTTTTTTCTTCTTTCTTTCTTTCTTTTTCTTTTTCCTTTCTGTCTTTCTTCCTATCTTTCTTTCTTTCATTTTCTTTCTTTCTTCTTTCTTTCTTTCTTCTTTCTTTCTTCTTTCTTTCTTTCTTCTTTCTTTATTTTTTCATTCTTTTTTCTTTCTTCTTTCTTCTTTCTTTCTTTCTTTCTTTCTTTTTCTTTCTTTCTTTCTGTCTTTCTTTCTTTCTGTCTTTCTTTCTGTCTTTTTTTTTTCCTTTCTTTCTTTCTTTCTTTCTTTCTTCTTTCATTCTTTCCTTCATTTTTCTTTCTTTCTTTCTTTCTTTTTCTTTCTTTCTTTTTTCCTTTTTTATTTCTTTTATCTTTTTTCTTTCTTTCTTTTCCTTTTTTCTTTTTCTTTTTTCTTTCTTTCTTTCTTTATTCTTTCTTTCATTCTTCTTTCTTTCTTTCTTTCTTTCTTTCTTTCTTTCTTTCTTTCTTTTTATTTTTTAATTCTTTCTTTCTATCTTTCTTTCTGTCTTTCTTTCTGTCTTTCTTTCATTCTTTTTTCTTTCTTTCTTTCTTCTTCTTTCTTTCTGTCTTTCTTTCTTTTTTCTTTCTTTCTTTCTTTTTTCTTTCTTTTTTCTTTCTTTCTTTCTTTCTTTTTCTTTCTTTCTTTCTTTCTTATTTATTTCTTTCTTCTTTCTTTTTTTTTCTTTCTGTCTCTCTTTCTTCTTTCTTTCTTTCTTCCTCTTTCTTTCTGTCTTTCATTTTTCTTTCTTTTTTTTTTCTTTTTCTTTCTTTCTATCTTACTTTCTGTCTTTCTTTCTTTCTTTCTTTTTTCTTTCTTTATTTTTTCTTTCTTTCTTTTATCTTTTTTCTTTCTTTCTTTCTTTCTTTCTTTTCCTTTTTTCTTTCTTTCTTTCTTTTACATTCTTTATTTCTTTCTGTCTTTCTTTCTTTCTATCTTTCTTTCTTTCTTTTTCTTTCTTCTTTTTTCTTTGTTTCTTTCTGTCTTTCTTTCCGTCTTTCTTTCTTTTTTCTTTTTTTCTTTCTTTCTTTCTTCTTTCTTTTTCTTTTTTCTTTCTTTTTCTTTCTTTTTCTTTTTTCTTTCTTTTTTTCTGTCTTTCTTTCTGTCTTTCTTTCTTTCTTTCTTTCTTCTCTCTTTCTTCTTTCTTTCTTTCTTTCTTTTTTCTTTCTTTCTTTCATTCTTTCTTTCTTTCTTTTTCTTTCTTCTTTCTTTTTTCTTACTTTCTTTCTTTCTTTCTTCTCTCTTTCTTTTTTCCTTCTTTCTTTTTTCTTACTTTCTTTCTTTCTTTCTTTCTTTTTTCTTTCCTTCTTTCTTTCTTTCTTTTTTCTTTCTTTATTTCTTTCTTTCTTTCTTTCTTTATTCTTTCTTTCTTTCTTTTTTCTTTCTTTCTTTCTTTCTTTTTAATTTCTTTCTTTCTTTTTTCTTTCTTTCTTTCCTTTTTCTTTTCTTTCTTTCTTTCTTTCTTTCTTTCTTTTTAATTTCTTTCTTTCTTTTTAATGTCTTTCTTTCTTTCTTTCTTTCTATATTTTTTTTTTCTTTATTTCTTTCTTTCTTCCTTTCCTACGTTCTTTTTTCTTTCTCTTTTCTTTCTTTCTTTCTTTTTTTTTCTTTCTTTCTTTCTTTCTTTTTAATTTCTTTCTTTCTTTTTTCTTTCTTTCTTTCATTTTCTTTCTTTCTTTTTTTCTTTCTTACTTTCTTTTTTCTTTCTTTCTTTCTTTCTTTCTTTCTTTCTTTTTTCTTTCTTTCTTTCTTTTTATTTTCTTTATTTCTTTCTATCTTTCTTTCTAACTTTCTTACTTTCTTTCTTTCTTTCCTACGTTCTTTCTTGCTTTCTTTTTTCTTTCTTTCTTTCTTTCTTTCTTTCTTTTTTCTTTCTTTCTTTCTTTCTTTCCTTTTTCTTTCTTTCTTTCTTTTTAATTTCTTTCTTTATTTCTTTATATCTTTCTATCTTTCTTACTTTCTTTCTTTCTTTCTTTCCAACGTTCTTTCTTGCTTTCTTTTTTCTTTCTTTCTTTCTTTCTTTCTTTCTTTCTTTTTTCTTCCTTTCTTTCTTTTTTCTTTCTTTCTTTCTTTTTTCTTTCTTTCTTTCTTTCTTTCTTTCTTTCTTTCTTTCTTTTTAATTTCTTTCTTTCTTTTTAATTTCTTTCTTTCTCTCTTTCTTTCTATCTTTGTTTCTTTCTTTCTTTCTTTCCTACATTCTTGCTTTCTTTTTTCTTTCTTTCTTTCTTTTTTCTTTCTTTCTTTCTTTCTTTCTTTCTTTTTAATTTCTTTCTTTCTTTTTAATTTCTTTCTTTCTCTCTTTCTTTCTATCTTTGTTTCTTTCTTTCTTTCTTTCCTACGTTCTTGCTTTCTTTCTTTTTTCTTTCTTTCTTTTTAATTTCATTCTTTCCTTCTTTTATCTTTCTTTCTTTCTTTCTTTCTTTTTTCTTTCTTTCTTTCATTTTTCTTTCTTTCATTCTTATTTTTTTCTTTCTTTCTTTCTTTCCTACCTTCTTTCTTTCTTTCTTTTTTTCTTTCTTTCTTTTTTCTTTCTTTGTTTCTTACTTTCTTTTTCTTTCTGTTTCTTTTTTCTTTCTTTCTTTCTTTATTTCTTTCTGTCTTTCTTTCTTTCTTTTTCTTTCTTTTTCTTTCTTTTTCTTTTTTCTTCCTTTCTTTCTGTTTTCTTTCTGTCTTTCTTTCTTTCTTTTTCTTTCTTTTTCTTTCTTCTTTCTTTCTTTCTGTCTTTCTTTCTGTCTTTCTTTCTTTCTTTCTTCCTTTCTTTCTTTCTATCTTTTTTCTTTCTTTCTTCATTTCTTCCTTTCTTTCTTCCTTTCTTGTTCTTTCTTCCTTTCTTTCCTTCTTTTTTCTTTCTTCTTTCTTTTTTCTTTCTTTCTTTATCTATTTCTTTCTTATTTCTTTCTTTCTTTTTTTCTTTCTTTCTTTCTTTCTGTCTTTCTTTCTGTCTTTTTCTCTTTCTTTTTTTTTCTTTCATTCTTCCTTTCTTTCTTACTTTCTTTCTTTCTATTTTCTTTCTTCTTTTTTTTCCTTCTTTCTTTCTTTCTTCTTTCTTTCTTTTTTGTTCTTTCTTTCTTTCTTCTTTCATTCTTTTTTTGTTCTTCCTTTCTTCTTTTCTTTCTTTATTTCTTTCTTCTTTCATTCTTTTTTCTTTCTTTCTTTATTTTCCTTTCTTTCTTTCTTTCTGTCTTTCTTCATGTCTTTCTTTCTTTCTGTCTTTCTTTCTGTCTTGTTTTCTTTCTTTTTCTTTTCTCTTTCTTTCTTTATCTCTTTCTTTCTTATTTCTTTCTTTCTTCTTTCTTTCTTTATTTCTTTCTTTCTTTTTTCTTTCTTTCTTTTTCTTTTTTTTCTTTCTTTATTTCTTTCTTTCTATTGGTCTTTCTTTTTTTCTTTCTATCTTTCCTAATTTCTTTATTTCTTTCTTTATATCCTTTTCATTCTTTTTCTTTTTCTTTCTTTCTTTGTGTCTTTCTTTCTGTCTTTCATTCTTTTTTCTTTTTCTTACATTCTTTCTTTCTTTTCCTTTTTTCTTTCTTTCTTTCTTTCTATCTTTTTCTTTCTTTTTCTTTTTTCTTTCTTTCTTTCTGTCTTTCTGTCTCTCTTTCTTTCTTTTTCTTTTTTCTTTCTTTCTTTCTGTCTTTCTTTCTTTTTCTTTCTTTCTTACTTTGTTTCTTTCTTTCTTCTTTCTTTATTTCTTTCTTTTTTTATTCTTCTTTCTTTCTTTTTCTTTCTTTCTTTCTTTCTTTTTCTTTCTTTCTTTCTTTCTTTCTTCTTCCTTTCTTTCTTACTTTTTCTTTCTTTCTTTCTGTCTTTCTTTCTTTCATCCTTCCTTGTTTCTTTTTCTTTCTTTCTTACTTTGTTTCTTTCTTTCTTTCTTCTTTCTTTCTTTCTTTCTTTTTTTATTCTTCTTTCTTTCTTTTTCTTTCTTTCTTTCTTTCATTTTTCTTTCTTTCTTTTTTCTTTCTTTCTTCTTTCTTTCTTTCCTTTTTCTTTCTTTATTTCTTTTTCTTTCTTTCTTTATTTCTTTCTTTTTTCTTTCTCTCTTTCTTTCTTTCTTTTTCTTTCTTTTTCTCTTTTTATCTTTCTTTCTTTCTGTCTTTCTTTCTGTCTTTTTTTCTTTCTTTTTTCTTTCTTTCTTCTTTTCTTTCTTTCTTCCTTTCTTTCTTTCTTTTCCTTCTTTTTTCTTTTTTCTTTCTTTCTTTCTTTCCTTCTTTCTAACTATTTATTTCTTTCTTTCCATTTTCTTTCTGACTTTCTTTTTTCTTTCTCTCTTTCTTTCTTTCTTT
>JAVLUU010000286.1:160000-167500 GCA_032206185.1 Columba guinea
CTTTCTTTCTGTCTTTCTTTGTTCTTTCTTTCTTTCTTTCTTTTTTCTTTCTTTTTTCTTTGTTTCTTTCCTCTTTTTCTTTTCTTCTTTCTGTCTTTCTTTCTTCTTTCTTTCTTATTTCTTTCTATCTACTTTCTTTCTTTTTTCTTTCTTTCTTTATTCTTTCTTTTATCTTTCTTTCCTTCTTCTTTCTTTATTTCTTTCTTTATTCTTTCTTTCCTTCTTTCTTCTTTCTTTCTTTCTTTTTCTTTTTTCTTTCTGTCTTTCTTTCTGTCTTTCCTTCTTTCTTTCATTTTCTTTGTTTCCTCTTTCTTTCTTTCTTCTTTCTTTCTTTCTTTCTTTTCTTCTTTCTTTCTGTCTTTCTTTCTGTCTGTCTTTCTTTCTTCTTTCATTTATCTTTCTTTCTTTCTTTCTTTTTCTTTCTTTCTTTCTGTCTTTCTTTCTATCTTTCCTTCTTTCTTTCTTTCTTTCTTCCTTTATTTTCTTTTTCTTTTTTCTTTCTTTCTTTTTTCTTTCTTTCTTTTTTCTTTCTTTCTTTTTTCTTTCTTTCTTTCTTTTATCTTTTTTCTTTCTTTCTTTCTTTTCCTTTACTCTTTCTTTCTATCTGTCTTTCTTTCTTTCTTTCTTTCTTTTAATTTTTTCTTTCTGTCTTACTTTCTTTCTATCTTTCCTTCTTTCTTTCTTTTTCTTTCTTATTCTTTTTTCTTTGTTTCTTTCTGTCTTTCTTTCTTTCTTTCTTTCTTTTTTCTTTCTTTCTTTCTTTCTTTCTTTCTTTCTTTCTTTCTTTCTTTCTTCTTTCTTTCTTTCCTTCTTTCTTCTTCCTTTCTTTCCTTCTGTCTTTCTTTCTTTTTTCTTACTTTCTTTTTTCTATCTTTCTTTCTTATTTCTTTCTTTCTTCTTTCTTTTTTTTCTTTCTTTCTTCTTTCTGTCTTTCTTCTTTCTTTCTTTTTTCTTTCTTTCATTCATTCTTTCTTTCTTTCTTTCTTTCTTCTTTCTTTCTTTCTTTCTTCTTTCTTTCTTTCTGTCTTTCTTTCTCTCTTTCTTTCTTTCTTTCTGTCTTGCTTTCTCTCTTGCTTTCTTTCTTTATTTTTTCTTCATTTCATTCTTTCTTCTTTCTTTCTTTCTTTCTTTCTTTCTTGCTGTCTTTCTTTTTTCTTTCTTTCTTTCTTTCTGTCTTTCTTTCTTTCCTTTGTCTTTCTTTTTTTCTTCCTTCTTTCTTTCTTTCTTTCTTTCTTTCCTTTTTCTTTCTTTCTTTCTTTCTTTCTTTCTTTCTTTCTTTTTCTTTCTTTCTTTCTTTCTGTCTTTCTTTCTATCTTTCTTTATTTCTTTTTCTTTCTTTCTTTCTTTTTTCTTTCTTTCTGTCTTTGTTTCTGTCTCTCTTTTTTCTTACTTTCTTTTTTCTATCTTTCTTTCTTATTTCTTTCTTTCTTCTTTCTTTTTTCTTTCTTTCTTCTTTCTTTCTTTTCTTATTTCTTTCTTTCTTCTTTCTTTCTTTCTGTCTTTATTTCTCTCTTTCTTTCTTTCTTTCTTTCTGTCTTTCTTTCTCTCTTTCTTTCTTTATTTTTTCTTCATTTCTTTCTTTCTTCTTTCTTTCTTTGTTTCTTTCTTTCTGTCTGTCTTTCCTTTTCTTTCTTTCTTTCTTTCTTTCTTTTTTCTTTCTTTTTCTTTCTTTTTCTTTTTTCTTTCTTTCTTTATTTCTGTCTTTCTTTCTTTCTTTCTTCCTTTCTTCTTTCTTTCTTTTTTCTTTCTTTCTTTCTTTCTTCCTTTCTTTCTATTTTCTTTCTTCCTTTCTTTCTTTTTTCTTTCTTCTTTCTTTCTTTCTTTCTTTCTTTCTTTCTTTTTTCTTTCTTTCTTTCTTTCTTCCTTTCTTTCTTTCTTTCTTTTTTCTTTCTTCTTTCTTTTTTCTTACTTTCTTTCTTTCTTCTTTCTTTCTTTTTTCTTTCTTTCTTTTTTCGTTCTTTCTTTCTTTCTTCTTTCTTTCTTTCTTCCTTCTTTCTTTCATTGTGTTTTTCTTTCTTCTTTCTTTCTTTCTTTTTTCTTTCTTACTTTCTTTCTTTCTTTATTTCTTTCTTCTTTCTTTCTTTCTTTATTTCTGTCTTTCTTTCTGTCTTTTTTTTCTTTTTTTTCTTTCTTTCTTCATTTCTTTCTTTCTTCTTTCTTTCTTTCTTTATTTCTGTCTTTCTTTCTGTGTTTTTTTTTCTTTTTTTTCTTTCTTTCTTCTTCCTTTCTTTCTTTTTTCTTTCTATCTTCTTTCTTTCTTTTTTCTTTCTTTCTTTCTTTCTTTTTTCTTTCTATCTACTTTCTTTCTTTTTTCTTTCTTTCTTTATTCTTTCTTTTATCTTTCTTTCCTTCTTCTTTCTTTATTTCTTTCTTTATTCTTTCTTTCCTTCTTCTTTCTTTCTTTATTTTCTTTTTTCTTTCTGTCTTTCTTTCTGTCTTTCCTTCTTACTTTCATTTTCTTTGTTTCCTCTTTCTTTCTTTCTTCTTTCTTCCTTTCTTTCTTTTGTATCTTTTTCTTCTTTCTTTGTTTCTTTTCTCTTTCTTTCTTTTTTCTTTCTTTCTTTCTTCTTTCTTTCTGTCTTTATTTCTTTCTTTTTTCTTTCTTTCTTTTTTCTTCTCTCTTTCTTCTTTCTTTCTTTCTTTCTTTTTTCTTTCTTTCTTCCTTTTTTCTTTCTTTCTTTCTTTCTTTCTATTTCTTTGTTTCTTTCTTCTTTCTTTTTCTTCTTTCTTTCTATCTTTCTCTTTTCTTTCTTTCTTTCTTTCTGTCTTTCTTTCTGTCTTTCATTGTGTCTTTCTTTCTTTCTTTTTTCTTTCTTTTTTTCTTCTTTCTTTCTTACTTTTTTCTTTTTTTCTTTTCTTTCTTTTTCTTTCTTTCTTTCTTTCTTTCTTTTTTCTTTCCTTCTTTCTTTCTGTCTTTCTTTCTTTCTATCTTTCTTTCTTTCTATTTCTTTCTTTCTTTCGTTTTCCTTTTTTTCTTTCTTTCTGTCTTTCTTTCTGTCTTTCTTTGTTCTTTCATTCTTATTTCTTTCATTTTTCTTTCTTTCTTTCTTTCTTTTTTCTTTCTTTCTTTTTTTTCTCTCCTTCTGTCTTTCTCTCTAGTCTTTCTTTCTTTTTTCTTTTTTCTTTTTTCTTTCTTTATTTTTTCATTCTTTCTTTTATCTTTCTTCTTTCTTTCTTTCTTTTTCTTTGTTTCTTCTTTCTTTTTTCTTTCTTTCTTTCTTTCTTTCTTTTTTCTTTCTTTTTCTTTCTTTTTCTTTTTTCTTTCTTTCTTTACTTCTGTCTTTCTTTCTTTCTTCCTTTCTTCTTTCTTTCTTTTTTCTTTCTTTCTTTCTTTCTTCCTTTCTTTTTTTCTTTCTTTTTTCTTTCTTCTTTCTTTCTTTCTTTCTTTCTTCCTTTCTTCTTTCTTTCTTTTTTCTTTCTTTCTTTCTTTCTTCCTTTCTTTCTTTCTTTCTTTTTTCTTTCTTCTTTCTTTTTTCTTACTTTCTTTCTTTCTTCTTTCTTTTTTCTTTCTTTCTTTTTTCGTTCTTTCTTTCTTTCTTCTTTCTTTCTTTCTTTCTTCCTTCTTTCTTTCATTGTGTTTTTCTTTCTTCTTTCTTTCTTTCTTTTTTCTTTCTTACTTTCTTTCTTTCTTTCTTTATTTCTTTCTTCTTTCTCTCTTTCTTTATTTCTGTCTTTCTTTCTGTCTTTTTTTCTTTTTTTTCTTTCTTTCTTCATTTCTTTCTTTCTTCTTTCTTTCTTTCTTTATTTCTGTCTTTCTTTCTGTCTTTTTTCTTTTTTTTCTTTCTTTCTTCTTCCTTTCTTTCTTTTTTCTTTCTATCTTCTTTCTTTCTTTTTTCTTTCTTTCTTTCTTTTTTCTTTCTATCTACTTTCTTTCTTTTTTCTTTCTTTCTTTGTTATTTCTTTTATCTTTCTTTCCTTCTTCTTTCTTTATTTCTTTCTTTATTCTTTCTTTCCTTCTTTCTTCTTTCTTTCTTTCTTTTTCTTTTTTCTTTCTGTCTTTCTTTCTGTCTTTCCTTCTTTCTTTCATTTTCTTTGTTTCCTCTTTCTTTCTTTCTTCTTTCTTTCTTTCTTTTTCTTCTTTCTTTCTGTCTTTCTTTCTGTCTGTCTTTCTTTCTTCTTTCATTCTTCTTTCTTTCTTTCTTTCTTTTTCTTTCTTTCTTTCTGTCTTTCTTTCTATCTTTCCTTCTTTCTTTCTTTCTTTCTTCCTTTATTTTCTTTTTCTTTTTTCTTTCTTTCTTTTTTCTTTCTTTCTTTCTTTTATCTTTTTTCTTTCTTTCTTTCTTTTCCTTTTCTCTTTCTTTCTGTCTGTCTTTCTTTCTTTCTTTCTTTTAATTTTTTCTTTCTGTCTTACTTTCTTTCTATCTTTCCTTCTTTCTTTCTTTTTCTTTCTTATTCTTTTTTCTTTGTTTCTTTCTGTCTTTCTTTCTGTCTTTCTTTCTTTCTTTTTTCTTTCTTTCTTTCTTTCTTTCTTTCTTTCTTTCTTTCTTTCTTTCTTCTTTCTTTCTTTCCTTCTTTCTTCTTCCTTTCTTTCCTTCTGTCTTTCTTTCTTTTTTCTTACTTTCTTTTTTCTATCTTTCTTTCTTATTTCTTTCTTCTTTCTTTTTTTTCTTTCTTTCTTCTTTCTGTCTTTCTTCTTTCTTTCTTTTTTCTTTCTTTCCTTCATTCTTTCTTTCTTTCTTTCTTTCTTTCTTCTTTCTTTCTTTCTTTCTTTCTTTCTGTCTTTGTTTCTGTCTTTCTTTCTTTTTTTTCTTTCTTTCTTTCTTACTGTCTTTCTTTCTATCTTTCTTTATTTCTTTTTCTTTCTTTCTTTCTTTTTTCTTTCTTTCTGTCTTTGTTTCTGTCTCTCTTTCTTTTTTCTTACTTTCTTTTTTCTATCTTTCTTTCTTATTTCTTTCTTTCTTCTTTCTTTTTTTCTTTCTTTCTTCTTTCTTTCTTTCCTTATTTCTTTCTTTCTTCTTTCTTTCTTTCTGTCTTTCTTTCTTTCCTTTTTTTTTTCTTCCTTCTTTCTTTCTTTCTTTCTTTCCTTTTTCTTTATTTCTTTCTTTCCTTTGTTTTTTTTCTTCCTTCTTTCTTTCTTTCTTTCTCTTTTCTTACTTTCTTTTTTATTTCTTTCTTTCTTACTTTTTTCTTTCTTTCTTCTTTCTTTTTACTTTCTTCTTTCTTTCTTTCTTCTTTCTTTCTTTTCTTCTTTCTTTCTTTTTTCTTTCTTTCTTTCTTTCCTTCTTTCCTTATTTCTTTTTTCTTTCTTCTTTCTTTCTTTCTTTCTTTCTTTCTTTCTTTCTTTCTCTCTTTCTTTTTTCTTTCTCTCTTTCTTTCTATCTTTCTTTCTAACTTTCTCTCTCTCTTTCTTCTTTCTTTCTTTTTACTTTCTTTCTTTCATCCTTTCTTTCATTCTTTTTTCTTTCTTTCTTTCTTTTTTCTTTCTTCTTTCTTTCTTTTTTTCTTCCTTTCTTTCTTTTCTTTCTTTCTTTCTTTTCCTTTCTTTCTCTCTTTCTCTCTTTCTTTCTGTCTTTCTTTCTTTCTGTCTTTCTTTCTGTCTTTCATTCTTTCTTTCTTTCATTTTTCTTCCTTTTTTTCTTTCTGTCTTTCTTTTTTCTTTCTTTCTTTCTTTCTTTCTTTCTTTCTTCTTTCTTTCTTTCTTTGTTTCTTTTTTCTGACTTTCTTTCTGTCTTTCTTTTTCCTTTCCTTCTTTTTTCTTTCTTTATTTCTTCTTTCTGCCTTCTTTTCTTTCTTTCTTTCTTTCTTTCTTTCTATCTTTGACTTTCTTTCTTTCTTTCTGTCTTTCTTTCATTTTTCTTACTTTCTTTTTTCTTTCTTCCTTTCTTGCTTTCTTTTCCTTTCTTTTTTCTTTCTTTCTTTCTTTCTTTTTTCTTTGTTTCTTTCCTCTTTTTCTTTTCTTCTTTCTGTCTTTCTTTCTTCTTTCTTTCTTATTTCTTTCTTTCTTTCTTTCTTTCTTTCTTATTTCTTTCTTTCTTTCTTTCTTTCTTCTTTCTTTCTTTCTTTCTTTCTTTCTTTCTTTCTGTCTTTCTTTTTTCTTTCTTTCTTATTTCTTTCTTTCTTTCTTTCTTCTTGCTTTGTTTCCTTCTTTCTTTCTTTCTGTCTTTCTTTCTGTCTTTCATTGTGTCTTTCTTTCTTTCTTTTTTCTTTCTTTTTTTCTTCTTTCTTTCTTTCTTTTTTCTTTTTTCTTTTCTTTCTTTTTCTTTCTTTCTTTCTTCCTTTCTTACTTTCTTTTTTCTTTCTTTCTTTCTCTTTTCTTTCTTTTTTCTTTGTTTCTTTCCTCTTTCTTTCTTTTCTTCTTCCTGTCTTTCTTTCTTCTTTCTTTCTTATTTCTTTCTTTCTTTCTTTCTTCTTTCTTTCTTTCTTTCTTTCTTTCTTTCTTTCTTTCTTTCTTTCTTTCTTTCTTCTTTCTTTCTTTTTTCTTTCTTTCTTTCTTCCTTTCTTACTTTCTTTTTTCTTTCTTTCTTTCTTTCTCTTTTCTTTCTTTTTTCTTTGTTTCTTTCCTCTTTCTTTCTTTTCTTCTTTCTGTCTGTCTTTCTTCTTTCTTTCTTATTTCTTTCTTTCTTTCTTTCTTCTTTCTTTCTTTGTTTCTTTCTTTCTTTCTGTCTTTCTTTTTTCTTTCTTTCTTATTTCTTTCTTTCTTTCTTTCTTTCTTTCTTCTTTCCTTCTTTGTTTCTTTCTTCCTTTCTGTCTTTCTTTCTGTCTTTCATTGTGTCTTTCTTTCTTTTTTCTTTCTTTTTTTCTTCTTTCTCTTTCTTTTTTCTTTTTTTCTTTTCTTTCTTTTTCTTTCTTTCTTTCTTTCTTCTTTCTTTCTTTCTTTCTTTCTTTCTTCTTTCTTTCTTTTTTCTTTCTTTCTTTCTTCCTTTCTTACTTTCTTTTTTCGTTGTTTCTTTCTTTCTCTTTTCTTTCTTTTTTCTTTGTTTCTTTCCTCTTTCTTTCTTTTCTTCTTTCTGTCTTTCTTTCTTCTTTCTTTCTTCTTTCTTTCTTTCTTTCTTTCTTCTTTCTTTCTTTGTTTCTTTCTTTCTTTCTTTCTGTCTTTCTTTTTTCTTTCTTTCTTATTTCTTTCTTTCTTTCTTTCTTTCTTTCTTCTTTCTTTCTTTGTTTCTTTCTTTCTTTCTGTCTTTCTTTCTGTCTTTCATTGTGTCTTTCTTTCTTTCTTTTTTCTTTCTTTTTTCTTCTTTCTTTCTTTCTTTTTTCTTTTTTCTTTTCTTTCTTTTTCTTTCTTTCTTTCTTTCTTTCTTTTTTCTTTCTTTCTTTCTTTCTGTCTTTCTTTCTTTCTATCTTTCTTTCTTTCTATTTCTTTCTTTCTTTCGTTTTCCTTTTTTTCTTTCTTTCTGTCTTTCTTTCTGTCTTTCTTTGTTCTTTCATTCTTATTTCTTTCCTTTTTCTTTCTTTCTTTCTTTCTTTTTTCTTTCTTTCTTTTTTTTCTCTCCTTCCGTCTTTCTCTCTAGTCTTTCTTTCTTTTTTCTTTTTTTCTTTTTTCTTTCATTCTTTTTTCATTCT
>JAVLUU010000286.1:172500-175000 GCA_032206185.1 Columba guinea
TCTTTCTTTCTCTCTTTCTTTCTTTCTTTCTTTCTGTCTTTCTTTTTTCTTTCTTTCTTTCTTTTATCTTTCTTTTTTCTTTGTTTCTTTCCTCTTTCTTTCTTTTCTTCTTTCTGTCTTTCTTCTTTCTTTCTTATTTCTTTCTTGCTTTCTTTCTTTCTTTCTTTCTTTCTTCTTTCTTTCTTTGTTTCTTTCTTTCTTTCTTTCTGTCTTTCTTTTTTCTTTCTTTCTTTCTGTCTTTCTTTCTTTCCTTTGTTTTTTTTTTCTTCCTTCTTTCTTTCTTTCTTTCCTTTTTTTCTTTCTTTCTTTCTTTCTTTCTTTCTTTTTTTTCTTTCTTTCTTTCTTTTTTCTTTCCTTCTTTCTTTCTGTCTTTGTTTCTGTCTTTGTCTTTTTTCTTTTTTCTTAGTTTCTATTTCTTTTTTTCTTTCGTTTTCCTTTCTTTCTTTCTGTACTCCTTTCTGTCTTTCTTTATTTTTCTTTCATTCTTTCTTTCTTTTTTCTTTCTTTCTTTTTTCTTACTCTCTTTTTTCCTTCTTTCTTTTTTCTTTCATTTTTCTTTCTTTCTCTTTTCTTTCCTTCTTCTTTCTTACTTTCTTTTTTCTTTTTTCTTTTTTCTTTCTTCTTTCTTACTTTCTTTCTTTCTTTCTGTCTTTCTTTATTCTTTATTTCTTTCTTTCTTCTTTCTTTCTTTCTTTCTGTCTTTCTTTATTCTTTCTTTCTTTTTTTCCTTTCTTTATTTCTTTGTTTCTTTCTTTATTTTCCATTCTTTTTTTCTTTTTCTTTCTTTGTCTTTTTTTCTTTCTTTGTTTCTTTCTTTCTTTCTGTCTTTCTTTATTTCTTCCTGCCTTTTTTCTTTCTTTCTTTCTTTCTTTCTTTCTTCTTTTTCTTTCATTTTCTTTTTTCTTTCTTTCTTTCTTTCTTTCTTTCTTTCTTTCTTTCTTTCTTTCTTTCTTTCTTTCTTTCTTTCTTTCTTTCTTTTTTCTTCCTTTCTTATTTCTTTCTTTCTTTCTTTCTTTCTTTCTTTTTTCTTTCTTTCTTTCTTTCTTTCTTTCTTTCTTTCTTTCTTTCTTTCTTCTTTCTTTTTCTTTCTTTTTCTTTTTTCATTCTTTCTTTATTTCTGTCTTTCTTTCTTTCTTCCTTTCTTTCTTTCTTTCTTTTTTCTTTCTTTCTTTCTTTCTCCCTTTCTTTCTTTCTTTTTTCTTTCTTTCTTTCTTCCTCTTTCTTTCTGTCTTTCTTTCTTTATTTCTTTTTCTTTCTTTCTATCTTTCTGTCTTTCTTTCTTTCTTTCTTTTTTCTTTCTTTATTTTTTCTTTCTTTCTTTCTTTTATCTTTTTTCTTTCTTTCTTTCTTTCTATCTTTCTTTCTTTTTCTTTCTTCTTCTTTTTTCTTTGTTTCTTTCTGTCTTTCTTTATTCTTTATTTCTTTCTTTCTTCTTTCTTTCTTTCTTCATTCCTTATTTTTTCATTCTTTTTTCTTTCCTTCTTTCTTCTTTCCTTTCTTCTTTCTTTCTTTCTTTTTCTTTTTCCTTTCTGTCTTTCTTCCTATCTTTCTTTCTTTCATTTTCTTTCTTTCTTCTTTCTTTCTTTCTTCTTTCTTTCTTCTTTCTTTCTTTCTTCTTTCTTTATTTTTTCATTCTTTTTTCTTTCCTTCTTTCTTCTTTCTTTCTTTCTTTCTTTCTTTTTCTTTCTTTCTTTCTGTCTTTCTTTCTTTCTGTCTTTCTTTCTGTCTTTTTTTTTTCCTTTCTTTCTTTCTTTCTTTCTTTCTTTCTTTCTTCTTTCATTCTTTCCTTCATTTTTCTTTCTTTCTTTCTTTCTTTTTCTTTCTTTCTTTTTTCCTTTTTTATTTCTTTTATCTTTTTTCTTTCTTTCTTTTCCTTTTTTCTTTTTCTTTTTTCTTTCTTTCTTTCTTTATTCTTTCTTTCATTCTTTTTTCTTTCTTTCTTTCTTTCTTTCTTTCTTTCTTTCTTTCTTTCTTTCTTTCTTTTTATTTTTTAATTCTTTCTTTCTGTCTTTCTTTCTGTCTTTCTTTCTGTCTTTCTTTCATTCTTTTTTCTTTCTTTCTTTCTTCTTCTTTCTTTCTGTCTTTCTTTCTTTCTGTCTTTCTTTCTTTCTTTTTTCTTTCTTTTTTTCTTCTTTCTTTCTTTCTTTTTTCTTTTTTCTTTTCTTTCTTTTTCTTTCTTTCTTTCTTCCTTTCTTACTTTCTTTTTTCTTTCTTTCTTTCTTTTTCTTTCTTTCTTTCTTATTTCTTTCTTTTTTCTTTCTTTTTTCTTTCTTAGTATCTTTCTTTGTTTGTTTTTTCTTTCTTTCTTTGTTTCCGTATTTCTTTTTTCTTTCTTCCTTTTTTCTTTCTTTCTTTCCTTTTCTTTCTTTCTTTCTTTCTTTCTTTTTCTTTCTTTCTTTCTTTTTCTTTGTTTCTTTCTTATTTCTTTCTTTCTTCTTTTTTTTTCTTTCTTTCTTTCTCTTTTCTTTCTTTCTTTCTGTCTTTCTTTCTGTCTTTCATT
>JAVLUU010000286.1:182500-185000 GCA_032206185.1 Columba guinea
CTTTCTATCTTTCTTTATTTCTTTTTTTTCTTTCTTTCTTTTTTCTTTCTTTCTGTCTTTGTTTCTGTCTCTCTTTTTTCTTACTTTCTTTTTTCTATCTTTCTTTCTTATTTCTTTCTTTCTTCTTTCTTTTTTCTTTCTTTCTTCTTTCTTTCTTTTCTTATTTCTTTCTTTCTTCTTTCTTTCTTTCTGTCTTTATTTCTCTCTTTCTTTCTTTCTTTCTGTCTTTCTTTCTCTCTTTCTTTCTTTATTTTTTCTTCATTTCTTTCTTTCTTCTTTCTTTCTTTGTTTCTTTCTTTCTGTCTGTCTTTCCTTTTCTTTCTTTCTTTCTTTCTTTCTTTTTTCTTTCTTTTTCTTTCTTTTTCTTTTTTCTTTCTTTCTTTATTTCTGTCTTTCTTTCTTTCTTTCTTCCTTTCTTCTTTCTTTCTTTTTTCTTTCTTTCTTTCTTTCTTCCTTTCTTTCTATTTTCTTTCTTCCTTTCTTTCTTTTTTCTTTCTTCTTTCTTTCTTTCTTTCTTTCTTTCTTTCTTTTTTCTTTCTTTCTTTCTTTCTTCCTTTCTTTCTTTCTTTCTTTTTTCTTTCTTCTTTCTTTTTTCTTACTTTCTTTCTTTCTTCTTTCTTTCTTTTTTCTTTCTTTCTTTTTTCGTTCTTTCTTTCTTTCTTCTTTCTTTCTTTCTTTCTTCCTTCTTTCTTTCATTGTGTTTTTCTTTCTTCTTTCTTTCTTTCTTTTTTCTTTCTTACTTTCTTTCTTTCTTTATTTCTTTCTTCTTTCTTTCTTTCTTTATTTCTGTCTTTCTTTCTGTCTTTTTTTTCTTTTTTTTCTTTCTTTCTTCATTTCTTTCTTTCTTCTTTCTTTCTTTCTTTATTTCTGTCTTTCTTTCTGTGTTTTTTTTCTTTTTTTTCTTTCTTTCTTCTTCCTTTCTTTCTTTTTTCTTTCTATCTTCTTTCTTTCTTTTTTCTTTCTTTCTTTCTTTCTTTTTTCTTTCTATCTACTTTCTTTCTTTTTTCTTTCTTTCTTTATTCTTTCTTTTATCTTTCTTTCCTTCTTCTTTCTTTATTTCTTTCTTTATTCTTTCTTTCCTTCTTCTTTCTTTCTTTATTTTCTTTTTTCTTTCTGTCTTTCTTTCTGTCTTTCCTTCTTACTTTCATTTTCTTTGTTTCCTCTTTCTTTCTTCTTTCTTCCTTTCTTTCTTTTGTATCTCTTTCTTCTTTCTTTGTTTCTTTTCTCTTTCTTTCTTATTTCTTTCTTTCTTTCTTCTTTCTTTCTGTCTTTATTTCTTTCTTTTTTCTTTCTTTCTTTTTTCTTCTCTCTTTCTTCTTTCTTTCTTTCTTTCTTTTTTCTTTCTTTCTTCCTTTTTTCTTTCTTTCTTTCTTTCTTTCTTTCTATTTCTTTGTTTCTTTCTTCTTTCTTTTTCTTCTTTCTTTCTATCTTTCTCTTTTCTTTCTTTCTTTCTTTCTGTCTTTCTTTCTGTCTTTCATTGTGTCTTTCTTTCTTTCTTTTTTCTTTCTTTTTTTCTTCTTTCTTTCTTTCTTTTTTCTTTTTTTCTTTTCTTTCTTTTTCTTTCTTTCTTTCTTTCTTTTTTCTTTCCTTCTTTCTTTCTGTCTTTCTTTCTTTCTATCTTTCTTTCTTTCTATTTCTTTCTTTCTTTCGTTTTCCTTTTTTTCTTTCTTTCTGTCTTTCTTTCTGTCTTTCTTTGTTCTTTCATTCTTATTTCTTTCATTTTTCTTTCTTTCTTTCTTTCTTTTTTCTTTCTTTCTTTTTTTTCTCTCCTTCTGTCTTTCTCTCTAGTCTTTCTTTCTTTTTTCTTTTTTCTTTTTTCTTTCTTTATTTTTTCATTCTTTCTTTTATCTTTCTTCTTTCTTTCTTTCTTTTTCTTTCTTTCTTTCTTTCTTTTTTCTTTCTTTTTCTTTCTTTTTCTTTTTTCTTTCTTTCTTTACTTCTGTCTTTCTTTCTTTCTTCCTTTCTTCTTTCTTTCTTTTTTCTTTCTTTCTGTCTTTATTTCTTTCTTTCTTTCTTTCTTTTTTCTTTCTTCTTTCTTTCTTTCTTTCTTTCTTCCTTTCTTCTTTCTTTCTTTTTTCTTTCTTTCTTTCTTTCTTCCTTTCTTTCTTTCTTTCTTTTTTCTTTCTTCTTTCTTTTTTCTTACTTTCTTTCTTTCTTCTTTCTTTCTTTTTTCTTTCTTTCTTTTTTCGTTCTTTCTTTCTTTCTTCTTTCTTTCTTTCTTTCTTCCTTCTTTCTTTCATTGTGTTTTTCTTTCTTCTTTCTTTCTTTCTTTTTTCTTTCTTACTTTCTTTCTTTCTTTCTTTATTTCTTTCTTCTTTCTCTCTTTCTTTATTTCTGTCTTTCTTTCTGTCTTTTTTTCTTTTTTTTCTTTCTTTCTTCATTTCTTTCTTTCTTCTTTCTTTCTTTCTTTATTTCTGTCTTTCTTTCTGTCTTTTTTCTTTTTTTTCTTTCTTTCTTCTTCCTTTCTTTCTTTTTTCTTTCTATCTTCTTTCTTTCTTTT
>JAVLUU010000286.1:197500-200000 GCA_032206185.1 Columba guinea
TCTTTCTTTCTTTCTTTCTTCCTTTCTTTCTTTCTTTCTTTTTTCTTTCTTCTTTCTTTTTTCTTACTTTCTTTCTTTCTTCTTTCTTTCTTTTTTCTTTCTTTCTTTTTTCGTTCTTTCTTTCTTTCTTCTTTCTTTCTTTCTTTCTTCCTTCTTTCTTTCATTGTGTTTTTCTTTCTTCTTTCTTTCTTTCTTTTTTCTTTCTTACTTTCTTTCTTTCTTTATTTCTTTCTTCTTTCTTTCTTTCTTTATTTCTGTCTTTCTTTCTGTCTTTTTTTTCTTTTTTTTCTTTCTTTCTTCATTTCTTTCTTTCTTCTTTCTTTCTTTCTTTATTTCTGTCTTTCTTTCTGTGTTTTTTTTCTTTTTTTTCTTTCTTTCTTCTTCCTTTCTTTCTTTTTTCTTTCTATCTTCTTTCTTTCTTTTTTCTTTCTTTCTTTCTTTCTTTTTTCTTTCTATCTACTTTCTTTCTTTTTTCTTTCTTTCTTTATTCTTTCTTTTATCTTTCTTTCCTTCTTCTTTCTTTATTTCTTTCTTTATTCTTTCTTTCCTTCTTCTTTCTTTCTTTATTTTCTTTTTTCTTTCTCTCTTTCTTTCTGTCTTTCCTTCTTACTTTCATTTTCTTTGTTTCCTCTTTCTTTCTTCTTTCTTCCTTTCTTTCTTTTGTATCTCTTTCTTCTTTCTTTGTTTCTTTTCTCTTTCTTTCTTTTTTCTTTCTTTCTTTCTTCTTTCTTTCTGTCTTTATTTCTTTCTTTTTTCTTTCTTTCATTTTTCTTCTCTCTTTCTTCTTTCTTTCTTTCTTTCTTTTTTCTTTCTTTCTTCCTTTTTTTTTCTTTCTTTCTTTCTTTCTTTCTATTTCTTTGTTTCTTTCTTCTTTCTTTTTCTTCTTTCTTTCTATCTTTCTCTTTTCTTTCTTTCTTTCTTTCTGTCTTTCTTTCTGTCTTTCATTGTGTCTTTCTTTCTTTCTTTTTTCTTTCTTTTTTTCTTCTTTCTTTCTTTCTTTTTTCTTTTTTTCTTTTCTTTCTTTTTCTTTCTTTCTTTCTTTCTTTTTTCTTTCCTTCTTTCTTTCTGTCTTTCTTTCTTTCTATCTTTCTTTCTTTCTATTTCTTTCTTTCTTTCGTTTTCCTTTTTTTCTTTCTTTCTGTCTTTCTTTCTGTCTTTCTTTGTTCTTTCATTCTTATTTCTTTAAATTTTCTTTCTTTCTTTCTTTCTTTTTTCTTTCTTTCTTTTTTTTCTCTCCTTCTGTCTTTCTCTCTAGTCTTTCTTTCTTTTTTCTTTTTTCTTTTTTCTTTCTTTATTTTTTCATTCTTTCTTTTATCTTTCTTCTTTCTTTCTTTCTTTTTCTTTGTTTCTTCTTTCTTTTTTCTTTCTTTCTTTCTTTCTTTCTTTCTTTTTTCTTTCTTTTTCTTTCTTTTTCTTTTTTCTTTCTTTCTTTACTTCTGTCTTTCTTTCTTTCTTCCTTTCTTCTTTCTTTCTTTTTTCTTTCTTTCTTTCTTTCTTCCTTTCTTTCTTTCTTTCTTTTTTCTTTCTTCTTTCTTTCTTTCTTTCTTTCTTCCTTTCTTCTTTCTTTCTTTTTTCTTTCTTTCTTTCTTTCTTCCTTTCTTTCTTTCTTTCTTTTTTCTTTCTTCTTTCTTTTTTCTTACTTTCTTTCTTTCTTCTTTCTTTTTTCTTTCTTTCTTTTTTCGTTCTTTCTTTCTTTCTTCTTTCTTTCTTTCTTTCTTCCTTCTTTCTTTCATTGTGTTTTTCTTTCTTCTTTCTTTCTTTCTTTTTTCTTTCTTACTTTCTTTCTTTCTTTCTTTATTTCTTTCTTCTTTCTCTCTTTCTTTATTTCTGTCTTTCTTTCTGTCTTTTTTTCTTTTTTTTCTTTCTTTCTTCATTTCTTTCTTTCTTCTTTCTTTCTTTCTTTATTTCTGTCTTTCTTTCTGTCTTTTTTCTTTTTTTTCTTTCTTTCTTCTTCCTTTCTTTCTTTTTTCTTTCTATCTTCTTTCTTTCTTTTTTCTTTCTTTCTTTCTTTTTTCTTTCTATCTACTTTCTTTCTTTTTTCTTTCTTTCTTTGTTATTTCTTTTATCTTTCTTTCCTTCTTCTTTCTTTATTTCTTTCTTTATTCTTTCTTTCCTTCTTTCTTCTTTCTTTCTTTCTTTTTCTTTTTTCTTTCTGTCTTTCTTTCTGTCTTTCCTTCTTTCTTTCATTTTCTTTGTTTCCTCTTTCTTTCTTTCTTCTTTCTTTCTTTCTTTTTCTTCTTTCTTTCTGTCTTTCTTTCTGTCTGTCTTTCTTTCTTCTTTCATTCTTCTTTCTTTCTTTCTTTCTTTTTCTTTCTTTCTTTCTGTCTTTCTTTCTATCTTTCCTTCTTTCTTTCTTTCTTTCTTCCTTTATTTTCTTTTTCTTTTTTCTTTCTTTCTTTTTTCTTTCTTTCTTTCTTTTATCTTTTTTCTTTCTTTCTTTCTTTTCCTTTTCTCTTTCTTTCTGTCTGTCTTTCTTTCTTTCTTTCTTTTAATTTTTTCT
>JAVLUU010000286.1:205000-208395 GCA_032206185.1 Columba guinea
TTTCTCTTTTCTTTCTTTCTTTCTTTCTGTCTTTATTTCTGTCTTTCATTTTGTCTTTCTTTCTTTCTTTTTTCTTTCTTTTTTTCTTCTTTCTTTTTTTCTTTTTTCTTTTTTCTTTTCTTTCTTTTTCTTTCTTTCTTTCTTTCTTTCTTTTTTCTTTCCTTCTTTCTTTCTGTCTTTCTTTCTTTCTTTTACATTCTTTCTTTCTTTCTGTCTTTCTTTTTTCTTTCTTTCTTTCTGTCTTTCTTTCTTTCCTTTGTTTTTTTTCTTCCTTCTTTCTTTCTTTCTTTCTTTCCTTTTTCTTTATTTCTTTCTTTCCTTTGTTTTTTTTCTTCCTTCTTTCTTTCTGTCTTTCTTTCTCTTTTCTTACTTTCTTTTTTATTTCTTTCTTTCTTACTTTTTTCTTTCTTTCTTCTTTCTTTTTTCTTTCTTCTTTCTTTCTTTCTTCTTTCTTTCTTTTCTTCTTTCTCTTTTCTTTCTTTCTTTCTTTCCTTCTTTCCTTATTTCTTTTTTCTTTCTTCTTTCTTTCTTTCTTTCTTTCTTTCTTTCTCTCGTTCTTTTTTCTTTCTCTCTTTCTTTCTGTCTTTCTTTCTAACTTTCTCTCTCTCTTTCTTCTTTCTTTCTTTTTACTTTCTTTCTTTCTTCCTGTCTTTCATTCTTTTTTCTTTCTTTCTTTCTTTTTTTCTTCCTTTCTTTCTTTCTTTTCTTTCTTTCTTTCTTTTCCTTTCTTTCTCTCTTTCTCTCTTTCTTTCTGTCTTTCTTTCTTTCTGTCTTTCTTTCTGTCTTTCATTCTTTCTTTCTTTCTTTTTTCTTCCTTTTTTTCTTTCTGTCTTTCTTTTTTCTTTCTTTCTTTCTTTCTTCTTTCTTTCTTTTTTCTTTCTTTCTTTATTTGTTTCTTTTTTCTGACTTTCTTTCTGTCTTTCTTTTTCCTTTCCTTCTTTTTTCTTTCTTTATTTCTTCTTTCTGCCTTCTTTTCTTTCTTTCTTTCTTTCTTTCTTTCTTTCTTTCTTTCTTTCTATCTTTGACTTTCTTTCTTTCTTTCTTTCTGTCTTTCTTTCTTTTTTCTTACTTTCTTTTTTCTTTCTTTCTTTCTTTTTTCTTTCTTTCTTCTTTCTTTCTTTCTTTCTTCTTTGTTTCTTTCTTCTTTCTTTCTTTTCTTCTTCCTGTCTTTCTTTCTTTCTTTCTTTCTTTCTTTCCTTCTTTCTTCTTTCTTTCTTTCTTCTTTCTTTCTTTCTTTCTTTCTTTCTTTCTTTCTTTCTTTCTTCTTTCTTTCTTTCTTTCTTTCTTTCTTTTTCTTTCTTTCTTTCTGTCTTTCTTTGTTTGTTCTTACATTCTTATTTCTTTCCTTTTTCTTTCTTTCTTTATTTCTTTCTTTCTTTCTTTCTTTTTTTTCTCTACTTCTGTCTTTCTAGTCTTTCTTTCTTTTTTCTTTCTTTCTTTTTTCTTTCTTTCTTCCTTTCTTTCTTTCTTTCTTTCTTTCTTTCTCTCTTTCTTTCTTTCTTTCTTTCTTTCTTTCTCTCTTTCTATCTTTCTTTCTTTTTTCTTTCTTTTTTCTTTCTTCCTTTCTTGCTTTCTTTCTTTTCCTTTCTTTTTTCTTTCTTTCTTTCTTTCTTTCTTTCTCTCTTTTTTCTTTCTTTCTTCTCTCTTTCTTCTTTCTTTCTTTCTTTTTTCTCTCTTTCTTTCTTCTTTCTTTCTTTCTTTTCTCTTTCTTTCTTTTTTCTTTCTTTCTTTCTTTTTTCTTTCTTTCTTTCTTTCTTTCTGTCTTCTTTCTTTCTTTCCTTCTTTCTTTCTTCTTTCTTTCCTTCTTTCTTTTTTTTCTCTTTCTTTCTTTCTTTCCTTCTTTCTTTCTTTTTTCGTTCTTTCTTTCTTTCTTTCATTTCCTTTCTTTTTTTCTTTCTTTCTTTCTTTCTTTCTGTCTTTATTTCTTCCTTTCTTTTTTCTTTCTTTCTTTTTTCTTCTCTCTTTCTTCTTTCTTTCTTTCTTCTTTTTCTTTCTTTCTTTTTTCTTTCTTTCTTTCTTTCTTCCTTTCTTTCTTTATTTTTTCTTTCTTCTTTCTTTTTTCTTACTTTCTTTTTCTCTCTTCTTTCTTTCTTTTTTCTTTCTTTCTTAGTCTTTTTTTCTCTCTTTCTTTCTTTCTTTCTTTCTTTTTCTTTCTTTTTCTCTTTTCTTTCTTTTTTCAATCTTTCTTTCTTTCTTTCTTCTTTCTTTCTTTTTTCTTTCTTTCTTCCTTTCTTTCTTTCTTTCTTTCTTTTTTCTTTCTTTCTTCCTTTTTTCTTTCTTTCTTTCTTTCTTCCTTTCTTTCTTTCTCTCTTTCTTTTTCCTTTCTTTCTTTCTTTCTTTTTTTCTATTTCTTTCTTTCTTTCCTATTTCTTTATTTCTTCTTTCTTTTTTTTTCTTACTGTCTTTCTTTTTTTGTTCTTTCTTTCTTCTTCTTTCTTTCTGTCTTTCTCTCTTATTTCTTTCTTTTTTCGTTCTTTCTTTCTTTCTTTTTTCTTCTTTTCTTTTCTTTCTTTTTCTTTCTTTCTTTCTTTCTTTCTTTTTCTTTCCTTCTTTATTTCTGTCTTTCTTTCTTTCTATCTTTCTTTCTTTCTATTTCTTTCTTTCTTTCGTTTTCCTTTTTTTCTTTCTTTCTGTCTTTCTTTCTTTGTTCTTTCATTCTTATTTCTTTCCTTTTTCTTTCTTTCTTTCTTTCTTTTTTTTCTCTCCTTCTGTCTTTCTCTCTAGTCTTTCTTTCTTTTTTCTCTTTTTCTTTTTTCTTTCTTTCTTTTTTCATTCTTTTTTTATCTTTCTTCTTTCTTTCTTTCTTTTTCTTTGTTTCTTCTTTCAATTTTCTTTCTTTCTTTTTTCTTTCTTTCTTTCTTTCTTTCTTTCTTTCTTTCTTTCTTTTTTCTTTCTTTTTATTTCTTTTTCTTTTTTCTTTCTTTTTTATTTCTGTCTTTCTTTCTTTCTTTCTTCCTTTCTTCTTTCTTTCTTTTTTCTTTCTTTCTTTCTTTCTTTCTTCCTTTCTTTCTTTCTTTCTTTTTTCTTTATTCTTTCTTTTTTCTTACTTTCTTTCTTTCTTTCTTTCTTCTTTCTTTCTTTTTTCTTTCTTTCTTTCTTCCTTTCTTTCTTTCTTTTTTCTTTCTTTCTTTCTTTCTTTTTTCTTTCTTTTTTCTTTGTTTCTTTCCTCTTTCTTTCTTTTCTTCTTTCTCTCTTTCTTTCTTCTTTCTTTCTTATTTCTTTCTTTCTTTCTTTCTTCTTTCTTTCTTTCTTTCTTTCTTTCTTTCTGTCTTTCTTTTTTCTTTCTTGCTTATTTCTTTCTCTTTCTTTCTTTCTTTCTTCTTGCTTTCTTTGTTTCTTTCTTTCTTTCTTTCTGTCTTTCTTTTTTCTTTCTTGCTTATTTCTTTCTCTTTCTT
>JAVLUU010000287.1:0-184724 GCA_032206185.1 Columba guinea
CGGGGATGTGGGGGGGATCTGAGGGGCTGGGGGGGGATCTGGGGGGCCGGGGATGTGGGGGGATCTGGGGGGCTGGGGGGTGACATAGGGCCAGGGATGTGGGGGGGATCTGAGGGGTTGGGGGGGATCTGGGGGGCCGGGGATGTGGGGGGATCTGGGGGGGTTAGGGGGTGACATAGGGCCAGGGATGTGGGGGGGATCTGAGGGGTTGGGGGGGGATCTGGGGGGCCGGGGATGTGGGGGGGATCTGGGGGGCTGGGAGGGGGACATGGGGCCGGGGATGTGGGGGGATCTGGGGGGTCGGGGGGGGTATCTGGGGGGCTGGGGATGTGGGGGGATCTGGGGGCCGGGGGTGGTATCTGGGGGGACAGGGGGGATCTGGGGGGCCGGGGTCTCGCCTGGATGTCGACGTCCTGGTTCTTGGGGTCGTGCAGGAAGAAGCGAAAAGCGTCTTCCCAGACGGGAGCAGACGAGTTATAGACCACCTGGGGGGGTTGGGGAGCGGGGTTAGACCCCCCCGCCGAGCCCCTGCCCCCCCGCCCCCCCCCAGAGCCCCCCCCACCCCCCCACCTTGCTCTCCCGAGTCACATCCTGCACCGACACCTGCACCACGGGGTTGGGCTCCTTGCCCGGCTTCTTCACCTGCGCAAAAACGGGGGGTCAGGGGGGGTCCCCACACACCTCTGACCACCGGACCCCCCCCCCCCGGACCCCCAACTCACAGGCAGCTCCTCAGCCCGGTCCAAATACACGACCAGGATGGCGGCGGACGGGGGGTCGGGTTTGGCCACGATCGTCCGGTTTCTCTCCAAAACCTGCGGGGATGCACCCGGAGGAAATTTGGGGGGGGAGGGGGGGGAGGGGGGGGCAGGTGACCCCCCCTTAGCGCAGCTGGGACCCCACAGACTCGTCTCTGGGCTCACCTGGTCCAGTTTGGAGGCGTCGGGCAGGAGCGAGAGCCACTCGAGGCGCAGGAGCAGCCGCCCCCGACCCCCCTCCTGCAGCGGGAACCACTGGGGGGGCAGACGGGTCAGAGCGGCCCCCCAGCCCCAGAGGGGTCAGCACAAGCCCCCAGACCCATAGGGGTCAGCATGGCCCCCTGGCCCCATAGGGGTCAACACAACCCCCCAGACCCATAGGGGTCAGCATGGACCCCAGACCCATAGGGGTCAACACAGCCCCCCAGAACCATAGGGGTCAGCATGGCCCCCTGGCCCCATAGGGGTCAACACAACCCTCCAGACCCATAGGGGTCAGCATGGACCCCAGCCCCAGAGGGGTCAGCACAGCCCCCCAGACCCATAGGGGTCAACACAGCCCCCCAGACCCATAGGGGTCAACACAGCACCCCCAGACCCATAGGGGTCAGCACAGCCCCCTGGCCCCATAGGGGTCAGCACGGCCCTCCAGACCCATAAGGGTCAGCACGGCCACCCCAGCAGCCCAGAGGGGTCAACACGGCCCCCCCAGTCCCCCCCAGACCCATAGGGGTCAGCACGATCCCCCCGGCCCCATAGGGGTCAGCACGGCCCCCCCCAGCCCCAGAGGGGTCAACACGGCACCCCAGCATCCCAGAGGGGTCAACAGTCCCCCCAGCACCCCAGAGGGGTCAGCACAGCCCCCCCAGTTCCTCCCCAGCCCCAGAAGGGTCAACGCAGCCCCCTCAGCCCCATAGGGATCAGCACGACCCCCCCAGCACCCACCTCCTCCAGCACCCGCGCCTTCAGCACCTCCCCCAAATCCACCTTCATCCTGGGGGGGGAAAGGCCGTGAGCTGTGGGGCCGGGGGGGCAGCACCCCCCCCAACCTGCCAACCCCCCCAGCCGCCAGCCCCCCCACCTGCCCAGGAGATCGTCCTGGTCGGGGTCCTTGTCCAGCAGCTCGACCTCCAGCTCCTGCCCCGGCACCTCGTGCACGATGAACTGGGGACACAGTCAGCGGGGGGCACAGGGGGGTCCCATGCCCAGCATGGCCACGTTGGGGTGTCACTGGGTCCCCGTGCCCAGTATGGCCAGGTTGGGGTGTCACCGGTTCCCCATGCCCAGCACGGCCAGGTTGGGGTGTCACCGGGTCCCCTTGCCCAGCACGGCCAGGTTGGGGTGTCACTGTGTCCCCCTGCCCAGCATGGCCAGGTTGGGGTGTCACTGGGGTCCCTTTGCCCAGCACAGCCAGGTTGGGGTGTCACCGGGTCCCCATGCTGAGCACGGCCAGGTTGGGGTGTCACTGGGGTCCCCATGCCCAGCATGGCCACGTTGGGGTGTCACCGGGGTCCCCATGCCCAGCATGGCCAGGTTGGGGTGTCATCAGGTCCCCATGCCCAGCACAGCCACATTGGGGTGTCACCAGGTCCCCATGCCCAGCAGGGCCAGGTTGGGGTGTCACCGGGTCCCCATGCCCAGCAGGGCCAGGTTGGGGTGTCACCAGGTCCCCATGCCCAGCAGGGCCAGGTTGGGGTGTCACCAGGTCCCCATGCCCAGCAGGGCCAGGTTGGGGTGTCACCGGGTCCCCATGCCTAGCATGGCCAGGTTGGGGTGTCACTGGGGTCCCCCTGCCCAGCAGGGCCAGGTTGGGGTGTCACTGGGGTCCCTTTGCCCAGCACAGCCAGGTTGGGGTGTCATCGGGTCCCCATGCCCAGCACGGCCAGGTTGGGGTGTCACTGGGGTCCCTTTGCCCAGCACGACCAAGTTGGGGTGTCACCGGGTCCCAATGCCCATAACGGCCAGGTTGGGGTGTCATCGGGTCCCCATGCCCAGCACAGCCACATTGGGGTGTCACCAGGTCCCCATGCTGAGCACGGCCAGGTTGGGGTGTCACTGTGTCCCCCTGCCCAGCATGGCCAGGTTGGGGTGTCACTGTGTCCCCCTGCCCAGCATGGCCAGGTTGGGGTGTCACTGGGGTCCCCATGCCCAGCATGGTCAGGTTGGGGTGTCAACGGGTCCCCATGCCCAGTATGGCCAGGTTGGGGTGTCACCGGGTCCCCATGCCCATAACGGCCAGGTTGGGGTGTCACTGGGTGTCACCAGGGTCCCCTTGCACAGCATGGCCAGGTCGGGGTGTCACTGGGTGTCACCGGGATCCCCTTGCCCAGTATGGCCAGGTTGGGGTGTCACTGGGTGTCACCGGGATCCCCTTGCCCAGCATGGCCAGGTTGGGGTGTCACTGGGTCCCCGTGCACACCTTGGGGTCCCCCTGCCCTCCCGGCCCCACTGGGGACACTGAGAGGGTCCCTGTTCCCCCCCTCCCAGAACTGCAGCTCCTCCGGGGGTGTCCCTGGTTTGGGGGGGGGTCTCACCTCATAGACCTCGTCCCAGGTGGGGTTGAGGTTGTCATCGATGACGCGGCTGGTGACAACCTGGGTGCCCACGCGCAGGACGGCGTAGGGGTCCGACTTGCCCCCCACCAGCCCCCCCATGAACCGGTCCTTGGCCCGCAGGTCCCGGGCGCCCCGGAGATGCACCCGCACCACCCCCTGCAAACGGGGGGTCAGCTGGGTTGAATGGGGGGGGCAGGGGACACCCCAAATCCCCCATGGGACCCCTGCAGCCCTTACCCGGGGCAGGGGGCAGCGCAGCTGCGCGGCATCGGGCAGGTCGGGCACCAGCGGCACCAGGAGGCGGTTGGGCAGGACGAGGTAGGAGGCGATGGTGTCCATGATCATGGTGTCCGACATGGAGCTGGAAGGGGGGGGGCACGGTGATGGGGGGGCCATGGGTGGTGCAGTTTTGGGGGGTTCGGACACCCCGCAGCCTCACCTGAGCCCTGGGATGTCCAGTAGGTTGGTCATCCCTGTCCAGTTGATGTCCAAGGTCTGTTGGGGGGGGGAACTGGGGTCAGATATGGGGGGGATGGACCCAGCCCCATTGTGCCTGGGGGGGGCCGGGGCTGCCAGTCCCAGGGTAGGGGGGGGACACTCACCGGGCGGCGGATGAAGAACATGGTGACGGCCCCCACGATGGGCACGTCCCCCAGGAGGGGCTCCAGGATGATCCGCAGCATCCCGTGGAGCTGGGGGAGGGGGGGGGGCGCAGTGCTGATGTGTGACCCCCCCACGGTCACAGCCCCCACCCCGCAGCCCCCCCCTCACCTGCATGCCCTTCACCCCCGCCTTGCAGAAGAACTTCTTCACCTCCACGTCGATCTGGACGTCACCCACGTAGCTGTGGAGATGGGATGTGGGGGGGGGGGGGTCTCCACTATGCCCCCCCTCCCTCCCCCCCAGCGAGGGGGGGTCCGGCAGCTGCTGGGGGACACCCCAGCCCAGACACGGTGCCCTCGGCCGCTCACCTGATGTTGAGGTCCAGCAGGATCTGCTGCTTGTGGGCACCGGGGTGAGCCCTGACCCCCAGGACACGGAGCGGCTGTGGGGGGGCAGCGGTGAGCTGGGGGGGTCTGTGGCGCGGGGGGACACCCCCAGGCCTGGGGACGGCCCTACCTTCTCGCCCATGTCCACCTTGGTGAAGGTGAAGGTCTGGAGGTGGGTGTTGGAGGCGCGGATGGACGGAGCCACCTTGTCCACCAGCAGCTTCTCCATGTACTGCCCGAAGAAGGGCCAGGCCTGCGCCAGCACCTGCGCGGACGGACAGAGGGACAGACAGATGGAGGGGTGCAGGGGTGGGTGGAGTGATGGACGAGGGAAGGAGGAATACAGGGAGGGATGGAGGGAGAGAGGGATGGATGGAGGGATGGAGGGACAGAGGGAGGGAGGGAGGGAGGGATGGAGGGAGGGATGGAGGGAGGGATGGATGGATGCAGGGAGGGGTGCAGGGAGGGGTGCAGGGAGGGAGGGATGGAGGGAGGGAGGGAGGGATGCAGGGAGGGAGGGATGGAGGGAGGGAGGGAGGGATGCAGGGAGGGATGGATGGAGGGAAGGAGGGAGGGATGCAGGGAGGGAGGGATGGAGGGAGGGATGGATGGAGGGATGCAGGGAGGGATGGAGGGACAGATGGATGGAGGGAGGGAGGGATGGATGGAGGGATGCAGGGAGGGATGCAGGGAGGGAGGGATGGATGGAGGGAGGGAGGGATGGAGGGAGGGAGGGATGGAGGGAGGGAGGGATGGAGGGAGGGATGGATGGAGGGACAGATGGATGGAGGGAGGGAGGGATGGAGGGAGGGATGGATGGAGGGAGGGATGGATGGAGGGAGGGATGGATGGAGGGATGCAGGGAGGGAGGGATGGATGGAGGGAGGGAGGGATGCAGGGAGGGATGCATGGAGGGAGGGATGGATGGAGGGAGGGAGGGATGCATGGAGGGAGGGATGGATGGAGGGAGGGAGGGATGCAGGGAGGGATGCAGGGAGGGAGGGATGCAGGGAGGGAGAGAGGGATGAAGGGAAGGAGGGAGGGATGGATGGAGGGATGTAGAGAGGAGAGAGGGATGGAGCGAGGAGGGAGGGATGGAGAGAGGGATGCAGGGATGGATGGAGGAAGGGATGGACGTATGGAGGGATGGATGGAAGGAGGGTTGCAGGGAGGGACAGAGTGATGGATACAGGGCTGGATGGATGCAAGGCTGGATGGACAGACAGACACCTCACCTTGTTCAGCCATTCTGCCCTCTCCACATCCGGGAAGCTCACCTGCGGGCAGACGGGCCCGGGGTGTTGTGAGACTGGGGGGTGTCATGAGACTGGGGGGTGTCGTGAGGTCGGGGGGGTGTTGTGAGACTGGGGGGTGTTGTGAGGTCGGGGGGTGTCGTGAGATTGGGGGGGGTCATGGGGCCGGGGGGGGCGGTTCCAGCGGACGCGGGGGGGGAAGGAAGCCAAACCGCGGGTTTCGTTCGTGCGCAACGGCCCCACCCAGCCCCGTGCCTCAGTTTCCCGGTGTGACCCGCGGGGCCGGGACACGGTGTCACCCCCCGCGCAGCTGTGACCAACATCTGGCGGCAGCTCCGGCCCCGCTGCCAAATCCCGCCCCGTTGTGACCGTTGCCGGGGGTCCCGGTGGTGGGGGGGTGCACGAGAAGGGGGGCCCCGGCCCCCCAGCACCACTTAGGGGGGGTCCCGGCCCCTCCGCGCCCGCCCAGGAAACGGCCCCCCCCGGGCCCGGTGAGTCACGGCCCGGCCGGAAGGCCCCGGGCGGTTCCCGGGGGTGTCACCGCACTGCGGGGGGGCCAGGCAGGGAACCCCCGCTCGGGGACAGCGCGGGGGGCGATGCAGCGTTTGGCACCCACGGGGGCACCTCGGTGGAGCGGGGGTTGCGGTGCGGGGTGTCCCGGTCCCGGGAAGCTCAAGCGGGGCTCGGTGCAGCGGGGAGCGGAGCGGTGATGCGGGGGACCCCGGGGAAGCCCAAGCGGGGTGCGGGGTGCAGCTGACGGGGATGAGCCCGGTCCCGGGGGTCCCGCCCGGTAGAGGAAGCCCAAGCGGTGCAGCCGGGTCGGGTCCGCCCGGTCCCACCGTCAGGAATCGCGGGCTCAGACCGCAGTGCGGTAACCGGGGGTGCCCACGGCCCGGAGCCACTGACACGGGCTCGGGGCAGCCCCGGGGCGGGCGGTCCCACGGCTGGCGGGGGATCCCGAGCCAGTCCCGCTGCCGCCGCCGGGGATAACGGCGCAGCGCGGCGGGCGGCCACCCGCTTACCCATGCCGGCAGCTCCCCGCGGGCCGCGCCCAGCCCGGCGGCGGCTGCGCGCACGGCGGCCTCCTCGTCGCTCTGCAGGCGGGCGGCCAAGCGCAACCCGCGCTCCCGGTCTCGCCGCCGCCGCCGCCAACCGGCGTAAAGCGCCAGTGCCAGCAGCAGCGCGCCCGCCCCCAGCCCCAGCAGCCCCGCGGCGTAGGCGGGCAGCGCCCAGAGCAGCCGCCGGCCCAGCGCGCCCAGCGCCGCCAGCCCCGGGCCCCGCCGCTCCATCCTCCTCCTGCCGCCGCCGCCGCCGCCGCCGCTGCCGCACCCGGAGCCCCGCCCCGCCGCTTACTGGCCTCCCGCCAGCCCCGAGCCACGCCCCCAACCGTCTATTGGCCGCCCGCCAGCCCGCAGCCCCGCCCCCCACCGTCTATTGGCCGCCCGCCAACTCGGAGCCCCGCCCCGCCGCTTCTTGGCCCCCCGCCACACTGGGCGGGGCCTCGGCGAGAGGCCACGCCCCGTGGCGCGCCATTGGGTGGAGGTAGAGGGTGGGCGTGGCTTGGAGTGGGGTAGGCGGGGCGTCCCGGCGCGGGTCACGTGGCCTCGCCACCCCGATACGGTCCCGGGACCGGCGACCTCCCCTTCCCGTTCCCTCCCCCCCACCCCGGTGTCCCCCCCCCCCGGCCCGGGAGCGTCGCGGCGGTTCCAGCGGGCGGGAAAGCGATCGCGATTTACTTCTGGTTGTTTTTTAATAGTTGAAAACATTACAGGGCCCCGGGGGGGGCACGGCCCCGGTGCCGCCCCCCCACACCGGGACACAGCCCCGGCACGGGGGGGCCCGTGTCCATACCGGGGGCAGCCACGTCCATGTCTGTAGAGGAGCTCTGGGGGGGCAGCCCCAAACCCCCCCGTGGAGGTTTTACCAACCCCCCCCATCCAAACCGAGGCACAAAGCTCCGGGACGGGGGGGGTCACCGCAACCCCCAGCTCTTGCACCGGAGCCGCCAGCACCGTCTGTCTGTCCGTCCCCCGCGCCGGGAGGGGGTCAGTGTGGCATGGCCGTGATGCGCATGCTCTGCGAGGCGATGGGGTACGTCACCATGGGGGTGGTGGCGTGGCTCATGGTGATCCCCCCCAGCGGCTGCGCCATGGACACGGCCACCGGCGCCACCGACACGGCCACCGGCGCCATGGACACGGGGGGGGGCCATGCCCTGCGCGATGGTCTGCGCCAGCGCGGCCGACAGCGGGGTGATCTCGGGGTTCATGGGGGGCGCGGCGTTGGCGGGGGGGGGCGGCCTGCGCGCCGGCGGGGGCCACCAAATCCTGCTGGGAGACGGGGCGCGGCTGCAGGGCCTGGCTGCTGAGCGTGGTGTGCGTCTGCGCGATGCTGTGGTTGTAGTTGGTGACGGTGCCCACGGTGGGGGCCAGAGTCTGCTCGGTGGCCGCCGGCGTGGAGCTGAGCGTCATCACCTTGGCCTGGTTGCGGAACTGGGCGTTCTGCTCTAGCAGCACCTCGTTGGTGGCCAGGAGGTTGTTCACCTGTTTCTTGAGGTCCTCCACGCGCTTGCGCAGCATCATGTTCTCCTCCTCCAGCAGCCGGTACTCCACGCCGCGGGGGCCGCCGAAGCTGTACTCGTACGTCTCGAAGTGCAGCCCGTCCGCCCGCCGCCGCTTCAGCACCGGCTCGTGGTCGTCGTAGCGGTCGGCGTCGTAAATGCCGTCGTAGGCGTCGTAGCGGCGGCCGGCGGGGACGATGCCCTGCTCGCGGGCGGCCATGCCGCGCGCCTCGTACTCGTAGTCCCGCTGCAGGTGCTGGAACTTGCACTTGGCGCCGCGCTGGCAGTCGCCCTTCAAGAAGTCCCTGCAGATGGGCACCTCCTCCTTGCTGTTGGGCAAATCGGCGGGCGAGAGACCCAGCCCGGCGGCCACTTTCTGCCGCAGGCGCGGGGGGGAGCTCGCCGGTCTTCTTGTAGCAGTCCTCGTCCTCCTTGGTGCCGTGGATGAAGCGGCAGTTGAGGCGGACGCACTCCTTGTTCTGGAAGTCGTGGCAGAAGATGAACTCGTTCTTGCGCACGCCCAGGTTGGTGACCTCGCTGATGTCGGGGTGGCGGAACCGGCAGCGCTTGCCGCGCTTGCAGACGTTGCGCAGGAAGTCGCGGCAGATGTCGTCGGCCGTGGCGTCCACCTCGTCGCCGCTGCTGCCGGTGTTGTAGCTCTCCCGGTCCGGCATGGTGGCTGCGGGAGGGAGGGAGCGCGGTCAGAACCGGGGGGACGCACCGGCCGCACGAACCCCCGTCCCGCTGGCCGAACCGTGTTGGGGGGGGGGGGCCCCTCACGGCCGCTCCGCACGGACCCGCGCGCCGCCGCGTCCCGGTAACACCCCCCCCCCCCCAACTCCGCCGCGCCCCCCCGCGCTGCGTCTCCATGGCAACCGCCCGCAGGCCCGGCGGGAGGCCTTGCCGGCGGCGCGGCGCGGCGCGGGGGGCGGGGAATGCCGGCGGGGGGCGCGGGGCGGCGGAGCGGCGGCCCGTCCTGGGGGCGGCGCGGCACGAACGGCCCCGGTGTTGCCCAACCGGCCCTGGTGCGGCGCGTCCCCGCACTCACCCACTCGCGGGCTCCTCGCGGGTCCTCCAGCGCCAACAATGAGCGGCCCCTTCCGGCCGCCGCTCTGCGTCGGGGCAGGAAGCGCTCTATGGTGCTTCCGGGGCAACCCGGAAGGAGCCGCCGTTATTCCTCCCGCCCGTTCCGTTACCGTGACGTCTCGCCCATGCGCCGCCGCCTCCGGGCGCTCAGTCCGTCCGTCCGTCCGTCCGTCGCACCGGCACCCCCGGCCCTCCCCGCGCGCGGCCCCGCGCGGTCCGGGCCCGCAGCAGCGCCGCCCGGTGTCCCCGGTACCGAGCGTCCCCCCCGCCCGCTCCCGGAGGAACCGACCACACCGTGTCCCCAACAAGAACCACGTTTATTCGCGGCGCAGCGGCCGCCACAGCGCGCAGCCCCGGCCCGGCGCAGCGAGCCCCCTCCCCCCGGGCGGCACCGGGACGTGTCCCCGGCACCGGGAACGCGGCTCCGGCGGCGGCGGCGGCTCCGCGGCGGGGTCTACTTGGACCTTTGCCTCATCTTCCTCCTCTTGCGCTTCAGCCTGCGGGAGAGACCGGCGCTCAGGCCCCGGGGCCGCCCCGCGGGAAGCGGGGAGACCGGAGCGGGCCGGGGGGGCGGCCCCGGGGGGGCCACACGTACCTGCGCATTCGCTTCTTGCGCCACTGCGGGGGGAGAAGAGGGGAGGGGGCTCCGTTAGTACCGGTACCAGCGCCGGTGCTTCCAAACCGACCCCCGGTGCCCCAACCACCCCCGGTGCACCGATCCCCCGGCCCCCCACCCCCGGGGTCACAGCGCGCCCCCCCGGCCGTTACCGCGACCCCCCCGCGGGCGGCTGAGGCGCCATCGGTCGCTCCCCGCCGCTCACCTTGGCCCTCATGGCGGTGCGGAGGCGCCGCGCTCAGTCCCGGCGGGCGGGCGGCGGCGGGGGCGGCGGATGGCGGCGGATGGAGGCGGCCGGTAGCGGCGGCCCCGCAAGATGGCGGCAGCGACAACCGAGAGAGGCCTTGGCCGCTCGCCGGGGCCTATTTATACCCTAGCGCCCTTGGCCACGCCCCCGGTGGGCGGAGCACGACGGGAGCTGTAGTCCGCAACCCCCGGGGCATGACGGGAGTTGTAGTCCCGCTCACACAGGGCATGACGGGAGTTGTAGTTCGCCCGCCCGCCGCCATTTTGCGGCGAGGCCGCGGCGGCCCCGTGGCGACAAAGGGGGCGTCCCCGGTTCACCGTTCCCGGTCCCCCCATCCCGGTCCCCGGTTCCCCCCGCAAGGAGCAGAGCCGTTCCTCTGGCCACAGAGATGTCACTAGTCAAGTTTATTCGGAAAATAAACCAAAAAAAGAAACCAAAAATAGTCAGTTACAGAGTTCTTCTCTCGGGAGTTTCCGCTCGTCGCGGTTTAACAACCGGATTTAATGTAAAAATAGAAAATTAAATAAACCCCGGTGTCGGTGGTTTATAAATCCGTGTTGTGGGCTCTGCCCCCGTCCCACCGCAGGCACAATATTGCTGAAAAAACCCTAAAAAATGCTCAAAACGGGGGGGTTTATATTCCCTCAGGTCACCTGAGGGACCCCCCGTGTGTCCCACAATGGAAAAAGTCATAGGAATTATAATTAAAAAAAAAAATAATAAAGATAAGTTTATTCTCTTTTATTGACTTTGGTAACTTTTGCACGTGTGGAGTTTGGGGTGGAAAACCCAGATCTTGGTGAAAAAGTGATTTGTAAAGGGGAATTTTTCCCCGAATTGGGGGGGGGGAAGAACCAGCGACTCGTTACATTTCAACCTTTTCTTTCTTTTTTTTCTTATATATATATATTTTTTATAAAAGATTATAAAAGAGCGACCCCCCCCCCCCCCCGGACTCCAGCATTTCCCATCACCAGAGCAGCGTTGGGGGCCAAGGGGTCCATAGGGACCAGCAACAACCCCCCCCGGGCTAACGAGCAGTTAATTAACAACGTTGGGCTTAAAAATGTATTTAAATAAGAGATTTGTATGTAAATCAGAGGCAGGATGGAGTTGCCAAGAGTCTGGGGGGGCGGGGAGATTAAATTAGTCATTTGAATAGTGATTTCTCCCCAATTTTAAGTTTAAATGTAAAGAGGAACAGGAGATAAAATGACCAATTTTAATACTGATTTCTCCCCAATTTTAAGTGTAAAATGTAAAGAGGAACAGATTAAATTACTCATTTTAATACTAATTTCTCCCCAATTTTAAGTTTATAATTTTTAAGGGGAACAGGAGATAAAATGACCAATTTTAATACTGATTTCTCCCCAATTTTAAGTGTAAAATGTAAAGAGGAACAGGAGATAAAATGATTAATTTTAATACTAATTTCTCCCCAATTTTAAGTTTAAAAATTTAAGAGGAACAGGAGATAAAATGACCAATTTTAATACTATTTTTCTCCCCAATTTTAAGTTTAAAATGTTTAAGAGGAACAGGAGATAAAATTAGTCATTTTAATACTAATTTCTTCCCAATTTTAAGCATAAAATGTAAAGAGGAACAGGAGATAAAATGACCAATTTTAATACTGATTTCTCCCCAATTTTACGTTTAAATGTAAAGAGGATCAGGAGATAAAAGGATCAATTTTAATACTAATTTTTCCCAATTTTAAGTTTAAAAATTTATGAAGAACAGGAGATAAAATGATTAATTTTAACCCTAATTTTTCCCCAATTTTAAATTTTTTAAGAGGAACAGGAGATAAAATGACCAATTTTAATAGTGATTTCTCCCCAATTTTAAGTGTAAAATGTAAAGAGGAACAGGAGATAAAAGGATCAATTTTAATACTAATTTTTCCCCAATTTTAAGTTTAAAGATTTAAGAAGAACGGGAGATAAAATGACCAATTTTAATAGTGATTTCTCCCCAATTTTAAGTTTAAATGTAAAGAGGAACAGGAGATAAAATGATTAATTTTAATACTAATTTTTCCCCAATTTAAAAATGTTTAAGAGCAACAGGAGATAAAATGACTAATTTTAATATTAATTTCTCCCCAATTTTAAGTGTAAAATGTAAAGAGGAACAGATTAAATTAGTCATTTTAATACTAATTTCTCCCCCAATTTTAGTTTAAAAATTTAAGAGGAACAGGAGATAAAATGACCAATTTTAATAGTGATTTCTCCCCAATTTTAAGTTTAAAATGTAAAGAGGAACAGATTAAATTACTCATTTTAATACTAATTTTTCCCCAATTTTAAGTTTAAAGATTTAAGAGGAACAGGAGATAAAATGACCAATTTTAATACTGATTTCTCCCCAATTTTAAGCGTAAAACCTAAAGAGCAACACCCCCAAAACGAGGCCGGTCCTGTTGTAATTTATCCGGGGTGGGGGGGGGGGCGTTAAACACCATTTGCTTTTGGTTTTTACCCCATCAAAGCAGCAATTAAAACAAGAGGAAGAACAAAACCCCTCTCGGCTCTCACCGGGTGGGTCATTTCACTTCTTCAACAAGTCTGGGTGGTGGCAAAGGTTGGAAAGAGCGGATCTAGAGCAGCTTTTACTCCTGATTTTATTTCTTTGCCCGTTTCTGTGTGGTTTTTAAGAAATGTGAAGCAATCCTGCCCCTCGGCGCCGGGTGGTGGCAGCGGGAAGGTCCAACCTGGCTGTGGTTTGGTCACAAGACGCAACCGCTACCAGATTTTGGTGCTTCTCGTTGGGTTTTGTTGTTGCTTTTTCTCTCTTTTTTTTAGGATTGGGGGTGAGGGGGGGGGGAGAAAAAAAAGGGGTGAGTGTGTGTGAATACGCGGGAGATGCTCAATCACCGGTCTCGTTCTCCTCCGCCGTCTCCCCCGTGGTGGCGTTTTCTGCGTTCTTAGAGGCCTGGGGACAAAAATGAGATGAGAGGGAGTGAGATCCCAGTTGGGGACATGGGGGGGTTTCAACCCCATGGTTGAAATGGGCTTGTTTTATAAAATTAGCCTTGTTTACGCCTCATGTTTTCCCGCTATTGCCCCTCTCTCTTGCCCCAAAAAGGAGTCTTCTCTACTCCTGATACAGTTTATCTTGTTTTTGATCTTCACAGTATCACAGTATGTTTGGGATTGGAAGGGACCTCAAAAGCTCATCCAGTGCAATCCCCCCCATGGAGCAGGAACACCCAGATGAGGTTACACAGGAACCAGGCGGGTTGGAATGTCTGCAGAGAAGGAGACTCCACAACCCCCTGGGCAGCCTGGGCCAGGCTCTGCCACCCTCACCATCAGCAAGTTTCTGCTCAAATTCAAGTGGAACCTCCTGTGTTCCAGTTTGCACCCATTGCCCCTTGTCCTGTCACTGGTTGTCACCAGAAGAGCCTGGCTCCATCCTCCTGACACTCCCCCTTTCCATATTGATCCCCAGGAATGAGTCCCCCCTCAGTCTCCTCTTGTCCAGCTCCAGAGCCCCAGCTCCCTCAGCCTTTCCTCACACGGGAGATGCTCCACTCCCTCCAGCATCTTGGTGGCTGCGCTGGACTCTCTCCAGCAGTTCCCTGTCCTGCTGGAACTGAGGGGCCACAACTGGACACAATATTCCAGGTGTGGTCTCCCCAGGGCAGAGCAGAGGGGCAGGAGAACCTCTCTGACCTACTGACCACCCCCTTCTAACCCACCCCAGGTCCCATTGGCTTCCTGGCCACAAGGGCCAGTGCTGGCTGAGCCCACCGCACCCAAGATTCCCAGCTGGTCTCCCATCCAAGTACTGACCGGGCCCGACCCTGCTTAGCTTCCCAGATCAGATGAGACTGGGCATTCTCAGGGTGCTATGGCTGTGTATATTATATATTTATACATATAGATGTTTGCCAAGTATATCCTGATAGTATCCGAACTAAAACCTGTTTTCAAGGGCAGAGCAGAGGGGCAGGAGAACCTCTCTGACCTACTGACCCCCCCCTTCTAACCCACCCCAGGTCCCATTGGCTTCCTGGCCACAAGGGCCCAGTGCTGGCTCAGCCCACAGCACCCGGGATTCCCAGCTGGTCTCCCATCCAAGTACTGACCGGGCCCGACCCTGCTTAGCTTCCGAGATCGGGCATTCTCAGGGTGCTATGGCTGTATATATCATATGTATAGATATGTATGTATACATATATGTTTGCCAAGTATATTCTGATAGTATCTGAACTAAACCCTCTTCTCAAGGGCAGAGCAGAGGGGCAGGAGAACTCTCTCACCTACTGGCCACCCCTTTCTAACCCCTCCCAGGTCCCATTGGCTTCCTGGCCACAAGGGCCCAGTGCTGGCTCATGGTCACCCTGCTGTCCCCAGGACCCCCAGCTCCCTTTCCCCTACACTGCTCTCTAATATGTAATTTCCCAACCTATACTAGAACCTGGGGTTGTTCCTGCCCAGATGCAGGACTCTACACTTTCCCTTGTTCAATTTCATCAGGTTATTCCCCCCCAACTCTCCAGCCTGTCCAGGTCTCTGATGGCAGCACAGCCTCTGGTGTGTCACCACCCCTCCCAGCTTGGTGTCATCAGCAAACTTGCTGATCTTACCAGTCATCCTTTGGGATTTGGGAGGATGTCCTGCCTACTGTCCCTTGTGGTTATCTTTGTCTAGCAGATTTTTGTCACGTATTCATCCTACATACGACGACACCCATCTTTCTGTCCCTGTGGTGATCTTCTTGCTTGCATGCTTGAGGTTAAATGGTTGTACATTCTCTCTGGCTATACCATCAACACGTTATAAACCACTTAAATGCTCTTGCCAGTTGTACTATTATAGTGTTTATGCTTAGGATCAAATCAAGTTAATATTAATTATACCCTTTTATAGTTTGCAGGGTCACAGCCCTCTGCATTGCTTACCAAGGAGTGCCTGATAAGCATCAGTTACAGTGGGGTGTTCTTATTGGGATGACAAAAAACTACAGGGATGAGAGTCAGAGCTCAAGCATAGAAACGTCTGTCTTATCACCTAAAATTATTGTCCAAGTGGGTCAAAGTGAAAGTCAGGAAACCCACAGGAAGGAAGCTCACCTGTTAAAACCTGAAAGGAAGAGAGATGTTTCTGACGTACACTAAGCTGGGCTTAACGCGAGCCTAAAACCGTAAGGGATAACGCGCCGCTCGTCCCCGCAAAATGTGGGTGAATTACCTTCTTTTTCTTCTTTTTCTGGGTCTTCCGGCTCGCGGAGCTTTGTAGCAGGGCCTGGAGAGACAAAGGGGGGACGTGAGGTCCGGGGGGGGGAAACGCGAGGTAAAGGGGGGGAAACATGGGGGGAAACGCAAGGTAAAGGGAGGGAAACATGGCGGGAAGTATGGGGTAAAAGGGGGGGGGGGACGCGCGGGGTAAAAGAGGGGGGGACATGTGCGGGGTAAAAGGGGGGGAGGGACGCGCGGGGGGTAAAAGGGGGGGAGACGCGCGGGGGGTAAAAGGGGGGGGGGACGCGCGGGGGGTAAAAGGGGGGGGGGGGACGCGCGGGGGGTAAAAGGGGGGGGGGGGACGCGCGGGGGGTAAAAGGGGGGGGGGGGACGCGCGGGGGGTAAAAGGGGGGGAGGGACGCGCGGGGGGTAAAAGGGGGGGAGGGACGCGCGGGGGGTAAAAGGGGGGGGGGACGCGCGGGGGGCAAAAGGGGGGGGACGCGCGGGGCAAAAGGGGGGGGACGCGGGGGGCAAAAGGGGGGGGACGCGGGGGGCAAAAGGGGGGGGGACGCGCGGGGCAAAAGGGGAGGGACGCGGGGCAAAAGGGGGGGGGACGCGCGGGGCAAAAGGGGGGGGGGGCGGACCGTGAGGTCAAGGCGGGGCGGGGGAAGGGGGGGAACCGCGGGGTAAATGGGGGGGAAACATGGGGTAAAGTGGGGGGGAACCGCAGGGGGGACACTCGGGGAGCTCAAAAGCCGACTCGTTTTTGTGACAAGCGTCGTTATCCAGCCGCTATAATTAGGCCCCAAGCTGGTTTTAAGCAAATCTCATCCTTTTCTAAACTCAGCGCCGGATTTTACTGCCCAAAGTCGGGCTGACCTGTGCCGTACGCCACTTATGTTTGATGATTTTGATGATTATGATGATTATTATCTTTTAACCAACCTTCAGCTCCCCGTCCTGCACCTCAAACTCCGACTTGTAGAGCTCGGGCTCGAAGGGGCCGCTCGTTATCCGCATGGGGCCGTTGGGCATTAACAGCACCGTGAACTTGAACTGTGCGACGAACTCTCCTGTGAGACAGACACGGGTGTTTCCAACCACGTTTTGGTGCCATTTTCGCGCCGTCGCCTCCCAAAAACACCTCGCGGGAGCCTCTTCCGCTCACCTTCCTTCTCGTAGAGGACGTTGAAGGGCTGGAGCAGCTCGTGCTTGGCGCATTCCACCACCCCCATCCTCGCCTTCTTCTCGTCCTCAAACGCCCTGCGGAGGAGACGCGGCCGCCCCTGAGCCACATTCCACCCCGTGGCTCTCGGAACCGTCCCCATCGAGCCACATTTGACCCTGCGGCTCTTGAATGGTCCCACATTCCACCCCGTGGCTCTTGGAACCGTCCCCATCGAGCTACATTTGACCCTGCGGCTCTTGAATGGTCCCGCATTCCACCCCGTGATTATCGGAACCGTCCCACATCCCACCCCGTGGCTCTCGGAACTGTCCCCCATCCCACCCTGTGGCTCTCAGAACTGTCCCCATTGAGCCACATTCCACCCGTGGCTCTTGAATGGTCCCACGTTCCACCCCGTGGCTCTCGGAACCGTCCCTAACAAGCCAGATTCCACCCCATGGCTCTCGGAACCGTCCCCCATCCCACCCTGTGCCTCTCGGAACCGTCCCCATTGAGCCACATTCCATCCCATGGCTCTTGCAAGCGTCCCTAACGAGCCAGATTCCACCCTGTGGCTCGGAACCGTCCCCCATCCCACCGCGTGGCTCTCGGAAATGTCCCCTGTCCCACCCTGTGGCTCCCAGAAATGTCCCCATTGAGCCACATTCGACTCTGTGGCTCTTGGAACCATCCCCCATCCCACCCCGTGAGTCTCGGAACCGTCCCTAAAGAGCCAGATTCCACCCCATGGCTCTCAGAACCGTCCCCCATCCCACCCTGTGGCTCTCGGAAATGTCCCCTATCCCACCCTGTGGCTCTCGGAAATGTCCCCATTGAGCCACATTCCACCCGTGACTCTTGAATGGTCCCACATCCCACCCCGTGGCTCTCGGAACTGTTCCCATTGAGCCACATTCCACCCGTGGCTCTTGAATGGTCCCCCATTCCATTCCGTGGCTCTCGGAACCGTCCCCATTGAGCCACATTCCACCGGTGGCTCTTGAATGGTCCCACATCCCACCCCGTGGCTCTTGGAACTGTTCCCATTGAGCCACATTCCACCCGTGGCTCTTGAATGGTCCCACGTTCCACCCCGTGGCTCTCGGAACTGTTCCCATTGAGCCACATTCCACCCGTGGCTCTTGAATGGTCCCACATTCCATCCCATGGCTCTCGGAACCGTCCCACACTTCATCCCGTGGCTCTCGGAACCAGCCACATTCGACCCTGTGGCTCTTGGAACTGTCCCCCATCCCACCCCGTGGCTCTCGGAACCATCGCTAACGAGCCAGATTCCACCCCGTGGCTCTTGGATCCGTCCCCATCAACCCACATTCCACCCCATGGCTCTCAGAACTGTCCCTAACGAGCCAGATTCCACCCCGTGGCTCTCGGATCTGTCCCCATCAACCCACATTCCACCCCGTGGCTCTCGGAACTGTCCCCATCAACCCACATTCCACCCCGTGGCTCTCGGAACCGTCCCCCATCCCACCCCGTGGCTCTTGGAACCGTCCCCAGCATCAAAATCGGGGACATTATTCACCCCCGGAGAGCGGAAAAGGGGATTTAAGGATGAAAAGCGAGCGTCGTTTCCTTAGTTTAAGAGCAGATCGCCTGATGCCGCTTTCCGCCCCGCGCGGTTTTATTTTCAACGCGATTCCCAGCTCCCCACCTGCCGCGGGATTCCTGCCTAAGCCCCAACGTCCTTCCTGCACCCACTCAAATCCCCCAAACTCCAATCCGCCTCCTCCTCCTCGGGGTTGAGCAAATCGAGTCGGTTTTGGCATCGGATCCTGCGCGGGGAATGCGAGCGAGTACCTGAGAGTGAACGGCATCGTGTCGAAGCGCCTCTCCACCTCGCTGAAAAAGGCACGGGAGGTTTTCATCTTCAGGCCGTACTGTTTGGAGGGGTCCCTTTTGTAAATCGTGGTTCTCTGGCCCGCGTCCTTTGCCTGAAAACGCAAATATTCGCTTAGAGAGCGGGAAAGCGGCGCCGGGGCGACTCGGACAAGCACCGGCCCTACTCCGACACCGTAAAAACCCACTTTAATGCTTTGTGCGGAGAATGCTCCGCTCAAAAAGACGCGATACCCAGGGGATGAGGGTTCCCCGGCTGCAAGCGGCACCCACGAGCACCGATGGTGCCGAAACGCGGCTCTTTCAACCGCGCTCACCTTTCCCTCGCCGCTGCTGACGAGAACGTCGACGGCGTAAACTTCGTGGACCTCAAATTCTGCTTTTTCGTGGTCCTTCCTGGATGAAAAATAAAAATGCTGGTGAGTCGAGAAGGAGGAATCGCCACCCAGCGGGTTAACGAGCTATTAATGCACCGTATAGCGTTGGACTTTGGGAAAGAGGCCGCGCGGGGAGCGGCGTGTGGGGTGGTTAAATTAAACCGGGACCCCGTGGTGAGGAATGGGGTGACAATGGGACGCAGGACTCACTTCTGCTGGTCTGTGGGGTTCTGGATGATGGTTTTCTCCCCGTCGATCACGTGCTGCTTCAGCTGGTGCGACAGCATCCCTGCCACGAGAGAAGCGTGAACGCCTTTTGGGTGGCGTAACGGGGCCGAGATGGACCCACAGGCACATGTGACGCGTTTTAAAGCCGCAAAACGAGCAGAAAGTTTGAGTCTTTCCCCCAGCGCCGCAACAGTTCGGTACCCAAAGGGGATTTTTATTCATTCTGGGGGGTTTGCGTCACTTTTCCCTTCGTCCTGCGGTTCAAATCGAGGTCTAGGACAAGGGACGCGAGTCCCGCTCCCCAAACCGGCGCTGCCCTGTCCTCACCTTCGATGGGTGTGCAGTGAAACGAGTGAGCGATTTTGTTCCACGCGTCTGTCACTTGTGTGTTCTGCATCGAAAGCACAGGAAAACACGTTAGGGACACAAACCCCAAGCCGCAAGCATGACGTTTTTTGTTAAACGGATAAAACAAGCCGGGTTTTTAACCTCCCAAAAAACAAGCAGCGGTGTCGGGCTCCTGTTTTTAACCCTGCTGGGTGGACGCCGGAGCCGCCGTCACACAAGCGAGCGCTGGTGACAGCGGCTCAGCTGCCACAACAGCTGCTTCGCATTCCCCGCGTCACCGGGAGATTCTTCCCGGGCGAAATCACGCGGTTTTAGTTCAAAAGACGCAGCTCGAACGCGCTCACCTGGTTCCCAGGCTTTACCAAGCGCAGCGCGGCTTCGGCGCAGAGATGAGCCGCCTTGATGACGTCGGCTTTGCGGCCCGACACGGGGTTTTCCTGCAGAAACGGCAAAAAAAGGGGTTTTTTGATGTATATTCCTTTACTTCTGACGAGCAGGATGCACTCTGAGCATCTAGGGGTGGAGATTCTGCATCTGATCGAGCAAACGGGGAAACGGAGCATCCCAGCTCCTTCGTTAGTCTCTCCTTCATTAAAAGAGCAAACGAGTATCGGCCACAACCAAACCAGCAGCACTCGGCTCCCCGCACCCCGACCAGTAAAGGGGGCAGCAAAACCAGTCTGCCCAGTCGCAAATACCTCCCCGCAGCGCCGGTTTTGCCTCAAATTACGCGCAACCTCGCAAAATTAAACCGGCGCGTCTGCCGTTGCTTTCCAGAGGGCTGAATAATATTTGGGGAAGGGACGGTTCGCACCCCGTCACCTTTAGGACCAGCTGCACCCAAATATCGGCTTTTTCGGCCCGGTTTAGACAGGACGTAGAGCTGAGTGCCCTCCCAAACGCACCTTGGAGGCGTCTATGACAAAACTGTGCGCGACGTTGGCGATGAAGCCGTCGACGTGGACTCCCAGGTCACTGCAACACAAAGGACGTTTAATTACAGGCGGGACGTCAGGGCTCGGGGAACTTCTAGAAGCGTCGGGAGGCTCCAGCGCTTCGCTTGACAAGCTGTTAGTCTTTAATTAGGAAGGATTAGAAAGCAAAGGCCAGACGCCAAGAGTAACCTCGCAAGGAATATAACCGAGACGCCTACATTTTGACCAAGTCGCCGTCTTTGAGGATGTAATCTTGGTCGCTCTTCAGCGGGGAGAAGTGGCAGACACAGTTATTTACCGATATACTCGTCGGGAAGGCGATACCTGCGAAGGGAAATGAAAAATTCCGTGAAAGCTGCGGGTCGCCACTCGGGTTGTGGTTTTTGAAGCACCCAAAGCCTCCAGAGCAGGATTTGGGGGGCTCTTGGTGACGTGCTCGAGCGTCACACGATTTCCACGGTGACTCCAGAGCGCGGACACCAGAATATGAGTCATTTTGGGCAAAAACACGGGTGAAAACGGGAAACTGAGGCTCAGAGATGCTTCCCCGCAGGGCAGGCGGGAGGATTAGGGTTAACACTGGTTCTCTGGACGCAGCCGCTGTTTCTTACCCCCACGAGCACAGAGCAGCACTTTGTGCCCCGGCCCACTCACACCAGGCGCCTCGCGGGGCCAAACCCCTGATTTTTGGTACAGGCCTCACCTTTTTTCATTTCTTTTTCCTTCTTGAAGATCTTGCCCGTCTCTTCCATGATCATGGCGTCCCCCTTCTCGCACAGGCAGAGAACCGACGCGCCGGCATTCGCCACTTCAACCACAGCCCGCAGGACCCCTGCGATCAAACAGAGACGTTGAAGCCTATTAACGATAAACAGCATATAATTAACACCAAACCCCATCGCTCCGCGGCGCGAAGATGCGTTTGTTCGCTAAGAGGGAACAAGACACCGGACTCGGCTTTTCAACAAAAGGACCGCGGCAGAAATCCCGCTTGAATGTTTATTTCATTTTGGGAAGGTTTTCCCCAAAAGCTGAGTAAACGGCGCTTTTTGGAGCGAGACGGGTCGAACGGCGCGGCCACGCCGCCCTCCCGCATTCCTCGGGGAGAAGTCAGAGCTACTGAAACAGCTTTGAGAGCGACCGGGAGGTGCCGCATATCAAAGGAGCCAGCGGGTGAACGGGAACCAGAGCCAGTTATGTGGGTCCCTTCCCCCGCGGTTTGGGTCGAAACACCAGATTTTGGGGTAAAACGGACCCTCATGGTTTTGACAAGAGGCTGTTTTGGGAAGGGGTTTCTGTAGCCGATGGGCTGTTCCAGGTACGACAGCAACAAATACTCTGGAAGCGCTGACAGGGACGTTTAGCAGGTGGATTTTCATAATTTGAGTAAATTTCGGGTCCTTCCAGGCGCCTTTTCACACGTCACGAATAAGAACAAAGCAGGAATATTTTTTAGGAACGGATAAAACCCCCATAAAGAGACGCTTGGCGGATGGCAGGACGGAGAGGGACGAGATTAGGAAACCTCCACACAAACACAGCGCGGAGATAAATTGCACCAGGAGCAACCGCTGACCCACAAACACCAACACATTGTGCCCCGTTTCGGAACTAAAATCCCTTTATATCATTAAAACCTCCAGGTGTGACAAAAACCCCAAAGCGCTGTGAGCTTTTTGCCCCCGCCGAATCCTGCGTTTGTCTCCCTGGGAGCAGCTTTGGGGGGAGCAATGGGGTGACACCATTAAACCCAGTTTGCCCAGTGGCCGGAGCGAATCAAGGGGATCCTGGGGCTGCACCCCGGGCTCCGGCACAGCGATGACTGAGAGGAGAAGCGTCGGAGTCAGCAGGAATCAGCGTGCGGTGCCGCTAACGAGGCTGCTCCTCACCGGACCGGTCCGGGCGGCTCCGGGGCTGCTGTCACCGGGACGCCCCGTCCGGGTACAACACGGAGTAGGGGGGAAATATCAGCCAAAGGGAGAGAACGCGGGGAAAGGGGGGAAGTTTTGGGGAGAACGACGCGCGGCCCAGGGCTGAGCTCCCGCCCCGGTGTCCCCCACCCCCGTTCCCGGTTGTAGCCCCGAACAAAAGCGGCCCCGGGGCGGGACGTGGCGGCCGGTGCCGCTCCCGGCTCCCCCCGCGGTGCTGAGGGCGGGAGGGAGGGAGGGAAGGGGGTGCCGGGCCCTGCCCGCCGCACGTGGGGCGCGGAAGCCACGTGCGGGCAGCGGCCGCCGCGCGGGGCCGGGCCCCGGGGGAACCGGGAGCTCCCGCCGCACCGGGGGGAACGTACAACCGACCCCCCCCCCCCCGCCCCATTCTGTGGAGACGCCGGTGAGGGGCGGGGGGTGGCAAACCGCGCCGCCCGCCACAACCCCGCCGCCCCCCGCCGCTCCCCCCGCCCCGCACCGCGCACCCCCAGCCCGGTGCCCGCTCCCCGCCGCGCCCCCCGCCCGGCCGCGGCCCGTACTCACGGTTGGCGATGTCCCCCCCCCATCTTGTACTTGGTCACCACCAGGTCCTCGGCGATGGTGAGCTCGGCCGCCTCCTCCTCGCCCGACATGGTGGGAGCCACCTACGCCCGGTCCCGGTGCCGGTGCCGCTCCCGGTGCCGCCGCCGCCGCTGAGGAGCCGCCGGGAGCGCGAGCGAGGAGAGAGCGCGGGCTCCGCGCGGGGCACGCTGGGAAGGCGAGGCTCCGCCCCCTCCGGACTACAACTCCCGGCAGCCCCCGCGACGCTCCGCGCAAAAGCCCGGCCCGGCGCCCAGCTGCCGGACTACAACTCCCGGCGGGCGCTGCGCGTCTCGCGAGATCTCGGAATCCCGCGGTCGGGCGCCGCCCGCGGGGGCTGCTGGGAAGTGGAGTCCGCCAAGGGTTCAATTAAAGGGGCCGCTCGGGGCGCGGGGTCCGCGGGGACACGGGGGGGTCCGGTAATGCCGTGGGGCTGCCGGTGCGCACGGCCCTGGCCCCGCTCGCTGGCCCCGCCCCATCGCAGCCCCCAGACCCGTCGCCCCCTCCCCCCCCAAAAAATAAATCAGCACAACTTTGCTCCAATTCCCTTTGTCTTTATTTGGCATTTACAACCCCGACCCGCACCCCCGGGGGGGGTCTCGGCTCTGCCCCGAGCGGGGGGGTCCGGGCTGCGAACCCCCCTCCGGGGTCACCCCAAAAACTGGGTGAAAACATCCCAGAAATGGGACTCCCTGGGGATGGGGGGGGGGCACAGACCACAGCGCCCCCCCCCTCACCCCAGCCCCTCCCGCCTTCCAGCTCTGGGGGCTTAACGGGCACCGCAGCCCCCCCGCCTTGAAATGGGGGGGGGGGGCACCCCAAACCTTCACTGTGGTCCCAGCAGGGAACAGGGAACCTGAAAATGAGTCTGGAGGTGCAGAGACCCCCCCTGACCTCAGCTGCACCCAGCCAGGGACCCCCCAGCCCAGCCAAGGACCCCCCCCCAGTGTCCCTGCACATTGGGGGCACCTTCCCGGGGTGGGGGGACACCCACGCGGTGGGGGGGGGACCCAGGGGTCTCTGTAGGGGGGTGGGGGGAGTGGGCTGCACCCCAAGTGCTCACAACCCCCTGGGTTGAGCTGTGACCCCCTCCCCCCGCTTCAGCTTTGGCTCATACCCCCAAGAGGGGGGGGATCCTTCATATCCAGTGTAAACAGCCCCGGGGGAGGGGTGGGGGGGGGGACAAGAGGGCAGGGGGGTTTCGGGGTGCCCGGGGGGGGTCCCCTATGTCCGCTGCGCGTCCGCCTTGGCGAAGAGGCGGCTGTGCCAGTAGTCGGGGTTGTCGAAGGCGCAGTCCGAGGCCTCCAGGCTCCGCAGGGGCTTCATGGCGGGGGGGGGCCAGCGCTGGGGGGCCGCGGCAGCCGGGGCAGCGGGGGGCCAGCACGGCTTCCATCTCCTCGTAGCCCTGCTCGTCCTCCCGGGGGGGCGGGGGGGCCTCCCCGGGCCGCATGTCGGTGTAGCCGTCGTGTCGGGGGGACGCGACGTCGTGTCGGGGTCCCGGCCCCCCCCCCGGTGACGCTGCCCAGCGAGCGGCTCAGCCGCGGCTGTTTGTTCATGTACTCGTAGTCTTCCTCGTCCTCCTGCCCCGGGGGGGCCCCCGGTTCTGAACCCACCTCCATGTATTCGTAGCCCAGCTCCTCCAGCGAGGCCGGACGGGGTGGGGGGGCTCCCGGGCCCCCCCCAGGCCGACGGTTCATGTATTCGTACTCCTCCTCCTCCTCCGGCATCGAGCCCACCACGGGGTCCGTCTCTGTGGGTTGGGGGGGGGCGGACACACACACACACACACACCAGTCAGGAGGCCAACAGTCATACTAGGATCCCCCAAGTTTTTGGGGGGCTTGGCTTGGTCCCCCCCAAAAGATGGTCTGCTCCAGCCTGAGCCCCAACCCTGCACAAATGGGTCTGTCCCCCCAAAACATGGGGGTTGGGACCCCCAGGGATGAGACGGGACCCCCGGGGACCGGACAGGACCCCCAGGGATGGGACAGGACCTCCATAAACAGGGTGAGACTCCCGGCAACAGGGTGGGAACCCTGGGGGCAAGATGGGACCCCCACAGACAGGGTGGGACCCCCAGGGATGGGACAGGACCCCTGGGAACAAGATGGGACCCCCGGGGACAGGACAGGACCCCCGGGAACAAGGTGGGAACCCTGGGGACAACACGGGATCCCCAAGGACAGGGTGGGAGCCCCAGGGACAGGACAGGACCCCTGGGGATGGGACAGAACCCCTGAGGACAGGATGAGACCCCCACGGACAGAGTGGGACCCCCAGGGATGGGACAGGACCCCCGGGAACAGGATGGGACCTCCGGGGACAGGACTGAATCCCTGGGAACAGGGTGGGAATGCTGGGGACAAGATGGGACCCCCACGGACAGGGTGGGACCCCCAGGGATGGAACAGGACCCCTGGGAACAGGATGGGACCCCCATGGACAGAGTGGGACCCCCGGGGATGGGACGGGACACCCATGGACAGGATGGGACCCCCACAGACAGGGTGGAACCCCCAGGGACACAACAGGATCCCCCCAGACACAGGACCCCCTGCCCCCACTTCACCCCAAACCCCCACAGACCCTTGAGGACGGGGTGCAACCCACAGCGGGAGGGAGCCCCCAAACCCCATCCTATGGGATGGGACCCTCCCCAATCCGCACGGATGGCACCCCCGTCCCCCAAAAAAAGGCCGCCCCCCCTCACCCCTCCCGGCGCAGTTGGGGGTGACGTAGCCATTGGCGTCCTCCTCGCTGCCCTCGCTGCTGGGGGGCGGGGGGGGGAAGCTCTCCCGCTGGGACAGGTAGGCGCTGTCCCCCCGCGAGCGCAGGCTGCGGCACAGGCTGCCCCCCGACAGCGACCCCCCCTCGGGCTCCAGCTCCGACCCCGTGCCCCGACCCTCCGACGACTCCGACACCGTCCGGCCCAGCGACTCCTGGCGGCTGCGCCGGGGGGGACGGCACCCCCCGCCCTGGGGGACACGGGGTGAGGGACCCCCCGGCTCCACCATGTCACCCTCGCACCGCCCCGGTGTCCCATGGACCCCCACATGTCCCCCCCACGCCCTATGGTCACCGCTATAGCCCCCCCCAGCACCCCATGGCCACTCCTATAGCCCCCCCAGCACCCCATGGCCACCCCATAGCCCCCCCAGCACCCCATGCACCCCGTGGCCACCCCTATAGCCCCCCCGTGCCCCCCCTTACCCCCAGCACCTCATGGCCACCCCTATAGCCCCCACAGCACCCCATAGCCACCCCTATAGACTCCCAGCACCCCTATAGCCCCCCCAGCACCCCTGGTCCCCCCCACCATGTCCCAAACACCCCATGGCCACCCTTATAGCCCCCCAGCACTCCATAGCCACCCCTATAGACTCCCAGCACCCCATGGTCCCCCCCACCATGTCCCAAACACCGCATGGCCACCCCTATAGCCCCCCGCGCCCCCCCGCGCCCCCAGCACCCCATGGCCACCCTCAATAGAGCCCCATCACCCCCCCTTACCCCCAGCACCCCATGGCCAGCCCCCATAGCCCCCCAGCACCCCATGGACCCCCTTTCCCCCCCAGGGTACCTGGCGGGTGCCAAGGCCAGGCTGGTTCATGGGGATGTAGCCAGCGGGGGGGCTGAGCAAGCTGGGGCTCTGGGGGGGGACATGGAAGGGGTTGAGACCCCACGGTGGGGGGGACACAGGGGCTGGGACCCCCCCCACCCCACTGCGGGCACGGGGTTGGGTCCTGCTGGGGCTCAGAGGGGACGAGGGTCCCATGGGGGGGACGTTGGGGCTGGGGGAGTTTGTGGCACATCCCAGGACCCCCCCAGAGCCCCCAGAGCCGGGAGGGGGGGGGTGTGGGGAGAGGGGGCTCACCCGGGCGCAGCTGCCCCGGAGGCGGGGGGGGGTAGAGCCCGGTGAGGCCGAAGGGCCCGTCCAGCTCCTCTTCCTCCTCCTCCAGCTCCAGCGTCTCCATCTCATCCAGCTCCTTGTCGCTGAGGGTGGGGGGCTCAGCGGGGGGGGCAGCCCCGCTCTCCTGCTGCGGGGACAGTGACATCAGGGGCTGCAGGGACACGGACGGGGGGGGTCGGGGTGTGTGTGGGGGGGGTGACGCTCACCTTGATGACCAGGTAGCGGGGGGGGGTCGCGGGCCATGCGGGTGAACTCGTTCGCCAGCTCCTTGAAGGTGGGACGGATGTTCTCATCGATCATCCAGCCTGGGGAGGGACGGGGGGGGACTGAGAGCTGGGACGTGGCCCCAGGGGTGGGGACAGGGATGGGAACAGGACCAGGACCCTGCCCTGGGGAGGGGGACATGGCTGGGACCCTGCCATGGAGATGGGGACATGACCAGGACCCTGCTCTGGGGAGGGGGACATGGCTGGGACATGGCCCTGGGGATGGGGACAGGGATGGGAACAGGACCAGGATCCTGCCCTGGGGAGGGGGACATGGCTGGGACCCTGCCCTGGGGATGGGGACAGGACCAGAACCCTGCTCTGGGGAGGGGGACAGGGATGGGGACATATTTGGGACCCTACCCTGTGGATGGGGACAGGACTAGGACCTTGCCCTGGGTAGGGGGGACAGGGATGGGGACATGGCTGGGACCCTGCCATGAGGATGGGGACATGACCAGGACCCTGCTCTGGGGAGGGGGACAGGGATGGGGACATGGCTGGGACCCTGCCATGAGGATGGGGACATGACCAGGACCCTGCTCTGGGGAGGGGACAGGGATGGGGACATGGCTGGGACCCTGCCATGAGGATGGGGACATGACCAGGACCCTGCTTTGGGGAGGGGGACAGGGATGGGGACATGGCTGGGACACTACCCTGGGGATGGGGACAGAGGGGGTGAGAGCTGGGACGTGGCCCCAGGGATGGGGATGGGGACATGACCAGAACCCTTCTCTGGGGATGGGGACAGGGATGGGGACATGACCAGAACCCTTCCCTGGGGATGGGGACATGGTTGGGGACAGGACAGGCCCCTCCCGGGGCTGGGGACACGGGGTGTCACACTCACACTTCACCATGACCATGTAGACGTCGATGGTGCAGATCGGGGGCTGCGACAGCCGCTCGCCCTTCTCCAGCAGATCCGGCACCTCGGCCAGCCGGATCCCGGCGTACGGCTCAGCCCCGAACGTCATCATCTCCCAGAGCGTCACCCCTGCAGGGACAGTCCCCGTGAGCCCCCCCTGTGATGTGTGGGGGGCCGGGGGGCGGCACCGGTGCTCACCGTAGCTCCACACGTCGCTCTGGTGCGTGTACTTCCCAAAGTGGATGCTCTCCAGCGCCATCCACTTGATGGGGGTCTGCGAGGAGAGGGGGTCATGGGGGACATGGGGACTGAGCAGAGGACACCCCGCAGTGCAGGGGACATCCCTCATTGGTGGGGGGACACAGAGAGGAGGGGATGCAGGAGGTACCAGGGATGCAGGGGATACCAGGGATACAGGATGCACTGGGGGTGCAGGGGGTACCAGGGATGCAGGGGATACTGGGGATGCAGGAGGTACCAGGGATGCAGGGGGTACTGGGGATGCAGGATGCACTGGGGGTGCAGGGGGGTACCAGGGATGCAGGGGATACTGGGGATGCAGGGGGTACCAGGGATGCAGGAGGTACCGGGGATGCAGGAGGTACCAGGGATGCAGGGGGTACCAGGGATGCAGGAGGTACCAGGGATGCAGAGGTACTGGGGATGCAGGGGGGTACCAGAGCTGTGGGGCAGGGAGGGGGTGCCCCGTAGCACAGAGTGGGACACAGGGGGGTCCCCACCTTGACCTCATTGTAGAAATACTTCTTGTCATCGGGGTAGAGCAGGTCGGCGATGCCAAAATCCGCCACCTGTGCCTGGCTGGGGGACTTGAGCAGCACGTTGCGGGCGGCCAGGTTGCGATGCACCATGCGATGCTCCTCCAGGTAGTACATCCCCTTTTGGGGGGGCGTGGGGGGTGTCAGCAAAACGGGGGGGCCATGGGGACCCTCTCAACCCCCCGGGACTCACCTTGGCCACCTGGACGCACCAGTTGAGGAGCAGCTGGGGGCTGATGGTGTCGCGGTTCTTGCGCACGTAGTCGAGGAGGGAGCCCAGGGGCAGCAGCTGTGTCACCAGCTGCAGGCGGGGGCCGGGGCAGATGCCCAGCAGCCGCACAATGTACGCGTGGTCCAGGCTGCCAATGGCCAGCATGTGCTGCGGGGACAGCGTCAGGACCCCCGGGATCACACCTGGGTGGCAGGATGGGGCCCGTGTCCCCCCCATCCTCATCCCCATCCCCGGCTCACATCGGTGACGGCGTGGAACGACTGCTGCCCGCTCCAGTCCTGGATCACCTTGATGCTCACCGGGATCTTGATGGAGTCGCCGTCAGGGATCCAGATGCCCTAGGGTGGAGGGGGGGATGTCTCAGTGAGCACAGTGCCCCCCCCCGGCTGAACCCTCACCCCATGGAGCGCCCCCCCCCACCTTGTGCACCGTCCCGAAGACGCCGGAGCCCAAAACCTTCAGGCGCTTCAGCTCCGTCTCCTTGAAGATGCGGGCGAGCACCTTGTTGGCCTTTTCACTGGGGTCCAGCGGCTCCAAGCTCTGCGGGGGGTGGGACAGGGACGGGGACAGGGATGAGGATGAGGATGGGAGGGGACAGGGAGGGGGACGGGGGCGGGGACGGCGATGGGAGCGCACAGGGATGGGACGGGGCAGGAATGGGGATGGGACGGGACGGGCGGACGCGGGGACGGGTGGGGACGGGTGGGGACGGGTGGGGACTGGTCCTCCCCGCTCCCCGTGGCCCCGGCCCCCCCCCCTCACCTCCCCCCGCTCCAGGTAGCGCCGCATCGCCCGTTTCTTCTGGATCTTCTTGCTGCGCCAGTAGAGGAGGGCGAGGAGGACGCAGGAGCAGCAGAGAAACAACCCCCCCACCGCCGCCACCGCAACCACCGTCGGCGTTTTCCTGCGGGCGGGGGACAGCACTGAGCTCCCGGGGCCGGTCCCGGCGGCTCCGTGTCCCCCCGCCGTGCCAACGGTCCCCGGTTCCCCCCCGCCGAGTACCTGGAGACGGGCAGCGCCTCCCCCAGACAGTCCCGCAGCAGCGGCCCCAGGCACCTGCGGAGCGGGGACACGGGTGAGCGGGGACCCCAAACTCCATGCGGACACCCCCGGACCTCCCCCCCGGGCCCCCCCGGCGCACCCACGGGTGCAGTTCTCATGGCAGGGCCGGCACTCGCGGGTGGCATCGGGGTATTTGTAGATGGGGCCGCGCTCGCCCAGGACGCCGTCGGGGCAGCTCTCCACGCAGTGCGGCCCGTCCCGGTAGTGGGCGCAGCGGGTGCAGGTGTCGGCGCCCTGCGTGGGGAGGGGGGGGACACGGAGCGTGAGGACCCGCGGGAGACGCGGTCACGGCTGTCGCGGCCGCGGGTGCCCGGCTGTGCCGTTACCGAGCCGTTGCAGGTGACGTTGCCCTCGATGCGCTCGCACTCCGGGTGGCACTCAAAGCACTCGCCCCCCTGGGCGAACTCCCGCGTGTCCCTGGGGGGCAAGGTGGGGTCAGCAACCTGCCCCGTGTCCCAGTACACACCAGTGCCCACCCCAGTGTCCCATTACACACCAGTGCCCACCCCAGTGTCCCAGTACACACCAGTGCCCACCCCAGTGTCCCAGTACACACCAGTGCCCACCACAGCATCCCAGTACACACCAGCACCCACCGCAGCGTCCCAGTAAACACGAGTGCCCACCAGTGTCCCAGTACACACCAGTGCCCACCAGTGTCCCAGTACACACCAGCACCCACCCCAGCATCCCACTACACATCAGTGCCCACCGCAGTGTCCCAGTACACACCAGCACCGACCACAGCATCCCAGTACACACCAGTGCCCACCAGTGTCCCAGTACACACCAGTGCCCACCGCAGTGTCCCAGTACATACCAGCACCCACCCCAGCATCCCAGTACACACCAGTGCCCACCAGTGTCCCAGTACACACCAGTGCCCACCACAGCATCCCAGTACACACCAGTGCCCACCTCAACATCCCAGTACACACCAGTGCCCACCGCAGTGTCCCAGTACATACCAGCACCCACCACAGCATCCCAGTACACACCAGCACCCACCCCAGCATCCCAGTACACACCAGTGCCCACCTCAACATCCCAGTACACACCAGTGCGCACCCAATGCCACCCCAGCATCCTTCCCACCCCAGGGTCAGCGTCGCCCCCAGGCCCTTTCCCACCCCAGCACCCCCCAATGGGATCCATCCCCGCCCAGGATCAGTCCCCTCACCCCAGCATCCATCCCCCCACGCCCCCCCCTGCTCCCCACGCCCACCCTGGAGCCGCTCCCCAAACCACACGCCCCCAGCCCCCCCTGACCCCTGTGTGAAGTGGCAGGTGGGGACGCAGACGCCGCGGCGGCTGTAGTGGCGGCAGGACAGACACTGTCCCGGCCCCGGTCCCCAGCAGCCCTCGGCGGAGCACAGCGGGTCGCACACCTTCCCCTCTTGCTCTGCGGGGACAAACCGTGGTTGGGGGGGTCCCCGCTGTGTGTGTGTCCCCCATTCCCAGGGTGTCCCCCCCCACTCACGGCACTTGCTGCGGGGTTTGTTGTTGCGGATGTCCAGGTCGCTGCGGCGGCGGCTGAGCGCGGCCCAGTGCAGCGTGTGCAGGTAGCACAGCCGGCGGTTCTCGGTGATGTACACGCGCCCCGCGCTCACCTCCCGCAGCGACCGCAGCCCCAGCGACGTCACGTTCTCGTTCTTCATGATCAGCAGAGAGAAACCTCGGCTGCGGGAGGGGGGGGGTGGGGGGTAAGGGGGGGGGGCGGCTGACAGACCCCCCCGCCCCCGCCCAGGGATGGGATATGGGGTGGGGGTGGGGGATGTGGGGTGGGGACAATGGGGGATGCGGGGAGGGAGGGTGAAGGGGCAAGGGATGCAGGGATGGGGGACAATGGGGGTTGTAGGGACAGGGGATGAAGGGACAGGGGACAACGGGATGGAGGGACAGGGGACGAAGGGACAGGGGACAACAGGGGTTGCAGGGACATGGGACAACGGGAGATGCAGGGACAGGAGACAATGGGATGGAGGGACAGGGGATGAAGGGACGGGACAACAGGATGGAGGGACAGGGGACAACAGGGGACAACAGGGGATGAAGGGACAAGGGACAACAGGGGATGTAGGGACAACGGATGCAGGGACAGGGGACAACGGGATGGAGGGACAGGGGATGGAGGGACAGGGGATGAAGGGACAGGGAACAACAGGATGGAGGGACAGGGGACAATGGGATGGAGGGACAGGGGATGAAGGGAGAGGGGACAAGATGGGGATGCAGGGAAAGGGGATGAAGGGACAGGGGACAACGGGATGGAGGGACAGGAGATGAAGGGACAAGGGACAACAGGGGATGCAGGGACAGGGGATGAAGGGACAGGGGACAACGGGGGATGCAGGGATGGAAAGTGCAGGGACAAGGGATGCAGGGACAGGGGACAATGGGATGGAGGGACAGGGGACAACAGGGGATGCAGGGATGGAAAGTGCAGGGACAAGCGATGCAGAGACAGGGGACAATGGGGGATGCAGGGACGGAGGGTGAAGGGGCATGGGACAATGGGATGGAGGGACAAGGAATGCAGGGACAGGGGACAACAGGGGATGCAGGGGCAGGGGATGAAGGGACAGGGGACAACGGGATGGAGGGACAAGGGTTGCAGGGACGAGGGACAACAGGGGATGGAGGGACAGGGGACAACAGGGGTGCAGGGATGGGGACAACAGGAGATGGAGGGATGGAGGGCGCAGGGACAAGGGATGCGGGGACAGGGGACAATGGGGTGGTGGGACAGGGGACAAGGAGATGCGGGGATGGTGTGGGATGCAGGGACAGGGGATGAAGAGACATTCAAGGACAAAAGATGCAGGGACAGGGGACAACGGGATGCAAGGATGGGGACAGTGTGGGGTGCAGGGACAGGGGACAATGTGGGACACGGGGACACAAGGCAGGGGGTTGTGACACCAGGTCGGGGGCTGCAGGGACAGGGACTCACTTGTACAAGCTCCGTCCCCCGATGGTGACCAGGTTGGAGAAGACGCTGAAGTTGTGCATGTGCTTGGGCCAGGACTGGATATTCAGGTACCCTGGGGTGGGGGGCAAGGGACAGCCTGGGGGTCAGGGTGGCCCTGGGTGGGGTCGACCCCGGTGCCCCCCAGCCCCCCTGCTCACCCGTGATCTCCCGCACAGTCCGGAACACATTCAGCTTCTCGGGGTCCAGCGCCGAGATGTTGCGCCAGGGATCCCTGCGGAGCCGCGGCCGTCAGCGTGCAACCGGGGGGGCCGAGACCCCCCCCAGCCCCCTCCCCTGGCCCCTCCCGGCGGCCCCCACCCCTCCAGGCCGGTGATGAGGAAATCCAGGTTGCCCAGGATCTTGGTGCAGTTCACGAAGGTGTCGATGTTGCTGGAGTCCACGGTTTGGTACTTGCTGCCGGCGCCGGTGCCCTCGCACGCTGCGGGACGGCACGGGGACGGTGAGGGCTGGTCCCACGGCCCCCCCCCCCGGCCCATTGAGCCCCTCAACCCCCCCGTACCCTTGGGGCACAGCCCCCCGCAGGGCTCGCACATCTTCAGCCCGTTCTTCTCCACCTCCATCTTGTCGTTGGGGCAGGCGCGGACGCAGGAGCTCTGGTCCACCACGAAATTGTCTGCGGGGATGCGCTCGCGGCTCAATCCCCCGTCCCCCCCCCCCCGCCGTATCCCCATTGTCCCCAGTGTCCCCTCCGCGTCCCCGGCTCACGTGGGCAGCTCCGGACGCAGATGCCCCCGTATTGGTACTTGGTGTCGGGGTTGGGCTCCAGCTGGAAGGTGAGTTTGTTGTAGATGAGGGGCTGGGGACACAGGGGGACACACGCGCCGCTGTCGTTGAAGTGGCGGCAGGCCTGCGGGACGGACAGACAGACGGTAGGTGGCGGCTCGGACGGACGGACACAGGGATGCACGGACCCGTCTTGCCCCAGAGAGCATCACCCTGTGCCCATCCAGGGGGGGGATCCCTCCCGCGGGGACAGACGGACACAGGGAGGGACACACGGACAGGCACATCCCCCATCCCACAGGGGTAACAGCTCCCACCCTGGGGGGACACGGAGAACCCCTTCATGGTGCGGGGGCAGACAGACGGACACAGGGATGTGCATGCAGATGGGGGATGCACAGACAGATGGACACAGGGACGTGCATGCAGCCAGGAGATGTGCAGACAGATGGACACACGGATGCACGTGCAGATGGCGGACGCACAGACAGACAGACACAGGGATACACGTGCAGATGGGGGACGCACAGACAGACAGACACAGGGATGCGTGTGCAGGTGGGGGACGCACAGGCAGACACAGGGATACACGTGCAGATGAGGGATGCACAGACAGACGGACACAGGGATGTGCATACAGATGGGGACTGCGCAGACAGACGGACACAGGGATGCATGTGCAGATGGGGGACGCACAGACAGACAGACACAGGGATACACGTGCAGCTGGGGGACTCACAGACAGACGGACACAGGGATGTGCATGCAGATGGGGACTGCACAGACAGACGGACACAGGGATACACGTACAGCTGGGGGACTCACAGACAGACGGACACAGGGATGTGCATGCAGATGGGGACTGCACAGACAGACGGACACAGGGATACACGTGCAGCTGGGGGATGCACAGACAGACGGACACCCCGGGGGCGCGGGGGGCACGTACGAAGCAGTGTGTCTGCAGGGGGCCGGTGCAGCCCCCCGCACACTCCTCATGGCAACACTCGTTGGGCGCCCGCCCAAAGCAGCGCCCGTTGCACTGGGGGGCACAGATGGTCTTCGTCACTGTGGGGAGGGGTTGTCAGTGGGGGGGGCACCCACCACATCCCCCCCCAGCACCCCCAGTCCCCCCCAGCACCCACATTTCTGGCAATCCTCAGGGCCGGGTCCCCAGCAGTGGCCACCGCAGCTCTCGTGGCACGGGGGGCCTGCGGGGGTGGACAGCGGGGTCACCCCAAAGCCGGCGGGTGTCGCCCCCCCCGCCGTGCCCCCCGTCACGCACAGGCCTTGCCATTGTCCCCCACGATGGGCTCCAGGCGGGGGTCCCGCATGATGTCCCTCCACTCCACCGTGTCCACGTGGCACAGCTGCGCGTTCTTCTCGATGTAGACGCCGCCGGCCAGGATCTCTGGGGGGGGGAACAGGGGCTGTGACACCCCCAGAGCTCTCCAGCTTCCCCCAGAGCTCCCCAGGTACCCCCAGACCTCCCCAGTTCCATCCAGACCTCCCCAGGTACCCCCAGAGCTCCCCAGGTACCCCCAGATCTCCCCAGGTACCCCCAGACCTCCCCAGTTCCACCGGCCCCGCAGGGAGGGGACAGCACTGCTCTGGCATGGGAACCATGATGGGGACACCATTAACCCTGGGATGGGGACAATGGAGGGGACAACACAGCGGGGTGGCACCACTGTGGGATGGGGACCAGGAGGGGACAGACGTCCTAGAAGGGACATCCCAGGAGGGGTCCAGGATGGGAACCATGATGGTGACACCACCAATCTGGGATGGGGACCATGATGGTGACACCACCATTCTGGGATGGGAAGCATGATGGTGACACCACCAATCTGGGATGGGAACCATGATGGTGACACCACCACTGTGGGATGGGGACCAGGAGGGGACAGATGTCCTAGAAGGGGCATCCCAGGAGGGGTCCAGGATGGGAACCGTGATGGTGACACCACCAATCTGGGATGGGAACCATGATGGTGACACCACCAATCTGGGATGGGAACCATGATGGTGACACCACCACTGTGGGATGGGGACCAGGAGGGGACAGATGTCCTAGAAGGGGCATCCCAGGAGGGGTCCAGGATGGGAACCGTGATGGTGACACCACCAGTCTGGGATGGGAACCATGATGGTGACACCACCAATCTGGGATGGGAACCATGATGGTGACACCACCACTGTGGGATGGGGACCAGGAGGGGACAGATGTCCTAGAAAGGACATCCTAGGAGGGGTCCAGGATGGGAACCATGATGTTGACACCACCACTGTGGGATGGGGACCATGATGGGGACACCACCACTCCATGATGGGGACCGGGAGGGGCCAGCGCAGCTCAGGGCCAGCTCCCTCCCCCCATGGGGGGGGTCCCAGGCTGGGGGGGTCCCACCTGTGAGCTGGTTGAGGCCGAGGTGTCGCAGGGCATGGGTGGCGTTGGGGTTGTAGTTGAGCAGCACGAACAGCGCGAACTTCTCCTCGTAGAACTGCGTCCCGCGGATGACGCGCAGGTTGCGCAGCGGCAGCGACGAGAAGACGTTCATGGCGATCAGGATGTAACCCGTCACCTCCCGGATGGTCTGGGGACAGCGGGACAGGTCACCCGGGTGGGTGCATAGCCAGGTGTCCCCCCCCGTGTCCCCTCGGTCACCTGCAGGAAGGACAGGTCCTGCGCGTGGTCGATGAGGACGATCTCCAGGTTGCCCATCACGATCTCGCAGTTGTTGTACATCCTGTGCAGCGTCTGGTACTGGTGCTGGGCGTCCCCCGTCACGCTCAGCCCGTTCAGCGTCCCCGCGCACACTGTGGGGACAGCGCCCTGTCCCCAACCGCGGCCACGGCACCACGGGGCCCTCCGTGGTGGCCACGGCCCGCTCCGTGGTGGCCACGGCCCCCTCTTGGTGGCCACGGGTGCCTCCTCCATGGAGTCCTTGTCCCCCCATCCTGCCACGTCCTCCCCATACCATCCATGGCCGTGTCCCCCCGTGGTGACTCTGTCCCCACCATGGTGACCATGTCCCTCTGTGGTGGCCACAGTCACCTACTCCAGGGGTCCTCCCTGTACCATCCATGGCCATGTCCCCCTGCGGTGGCTCTGTGCCCCCCACGGTGACCGTGTCCCCCTGTGGTGGCCACGGTCACCTCCTCCGTGGGGTCCTCCCCGTACCATCCATGGCCTGTCCCTCCGTGGTGACTCTGTCCCCCCCATGGTGACCGTGTCCCTCTCTGGTGGCCACGGTCACCTCCTCCGTGGGGTCCTCCCTGTACCATCCATGGCCACATCCCCCCGTGGTGGCTCTGTCCCCCCCACGGTGACTGTGTCCCTCTCTGGTGGCCACGGTCACCTCCTCCATAGGGTCCTTCCCACAACAATGCCACATCCTTCCCTTGGTGACCAACAGCAATGTCCCCTCTTTGGTGGCTTTGTCGCTCCTGTGCTGGCTGTGTACCCTCCATAGAGTCCTTGTCGCCACCATGGTGTGTCCCCCCCGTACCGGCCATGGTGGTGCCCCCATGGTGTCCCTGTGCCCCCAACAGTGTCCTTGCCCCCCCAATGGTGTCCCTGTCCCCCCCACAATGTCCTCCCCATACTGGCCATGGTGGTGCCCCCATGGTGTTCCCGTTCCCCCCATGGTGTCCCCCCCATACTGGCCACAGTGGCGTCCCCATGGTGTCCCTGTCCTCCCCACAGTGTCCTTGTCACCCCCACGGTGTCCCTGTCCCCCCCATAGTGTCCCCCCTATGCTGGCCATGGTGGTGCCCCCATGGTGTCCCTGTCCCCTCCACGGTGTCCACCCCATACTGGACATGGTGGTGCCCCCATGGTGCCCCTGTGCCCCCCACAGTGTCCTTGCCACCCCATTGGTGTCCCTGTCCCCCCCACAGTGTCCTCCCCATGCTGGCCACGGTGGTGCCCCCATGGTGTCCCTGTCCCCTCCATAGTGTCCCCCCCATACTGGCCACGGTGGTGCCCCCATGGTGTCCCTGTCCCCCCACACAGTGTCCTTGTCCCCCCCACATTGTCCCCCCATACTGGCCATGGTGGTGCCCCCATGGTGTCCCTGTCCCCCCCATGGTGTCCCCCCCACACTGGCCACAGTGGTGCCCCCCCAGTGTCCCTGTCCCCATCTCCCCCGTGCTGTCCCCGCCGTGGGGGTGGCGGTGCCCGGGGGAGGGGTGATGGCTGCTCCCCCGCCCTCTCCTCCTCCTCCCCAGCACCCAAACCAGCCGGGCGAGGGTTGCGCAAGGCGGGTGCCGCGGGCAGGGCCCCCCCGACACACCCGCGGCACCCGGACTTCGGCCCCGGCCGCTGGCACAACCCCGCGGGGTGGGGGGGCCCGGATGCCTGGGTCCCCCCAGAGCTCAGGGAGGGGGCGGTGGGCGCCAAGGGGGCCCCGGGGTTAACGATTCGTCCCCCCCCCCCCCCGCGCCGGGGCAAACAGGGGCCCTTTGTGCACGGGGCAGGACGGGGCCCCCTCCCCGCGCCCACACAAAGGGGCGATTGTGGCCGGCGGGGCGGGGGGGGGGCCGAGCCCCCCGAAAGCGGCGGCAGAGCCGGCACCCCCGGGGCACAGCGGGGTGCGGCCCCCCCGGCCCAGACGTGACTCAGGCCCCGGCGTGGGGGGGGCGGTAAATGGCACTTTTGTCCGGTGCAGGGGCAGGGAAGGGCCCGAGCCCCCTCCCGGGGGCGGCTGCAGAGAACGGGCAGCTCGGTGCGCACATGGGAAGGGGCCAGCGCTCCCCCGCCCCCCGCCACAGCCTGGGCCCCCCCGGCCCCGACCGGAGCTATTTTAATAGGGAAGGGGCTATAAAAAGGTCCCAGCTGCGCCGGGGCCGCGGCCCCCGCCCCGACACCCCGGGGATGGGCGCGGTGGGGCCCAAAGCGGGGGCCGGGACCCCCAAGGAACAACGGGGGGATCTGGGGAGGGGGGGGAAAGCATGTTCCCCAGGCTGCGGGGGGGGCAGGATCTGACCCCGCGGGACCCCCACAAGCAACACTTTGGGGTGACACTGGTGCGTCTAATGACCCCGGGGGGGTAAGTGGGACACGGGGGGGGGGCTGTGGGTGTCCGTCCCTCGGGGTGCACCTGCCGGGGGGTGGGGTGGGGGGGGGAGGGCCGGAGCCCCCCCGGGCGCCACCGCGGCGTCGCGTTATCAGCGCGGGGCCCCGCTGGCAGCTCCGGTATGTCACCCGCTATCGGCCACATGTCACCGCGGCCCCCCGGCCCCCGCCGCCAGGAATAGCACCGGGGGGATGGGGGGGGGCACAGCAGTGCGGGGGGGGCGCAGCCCCGACCTCCCGCCCGCCGCACAAAGCGGGGCTGTGTGCGGGGTGACGGATGCTGTCCCCGAACAAAGGGGCGCTCGGTGGGGATGGGGACAAGGACGGGGGTTCGTGGGGCGGGGGGGGGGCAGTGGAGTCCCGGTCCCGCTCCGGTGGGACCCCCACGTGTGGAATCCGGAGGTGTAGAGGGTCCCCCCCTACCCCGCCCGGTGCCACCGGGTGTCCCCGCACCTGGCTGGGTGTCCCCGCACGTCGCGGGTGACGCGGCCACACCTGCGCGTCCCGCCCCCCCCCGGTGTTTTTCCTTGTGGGGTTGAAAAACAACCGGCGGGTGAGCCCGGCCCTTCCGGGAGCGGCCCCCGCGACAGGCCGAGGGGCGGGTGGGGACCGGGACCCCTCCGAGGGGACCCCCGGGGGTTCCACCCGCCCAGCGGCTCCCGCTCCCGCAGCCTAAAATCGGCCCCGGCAGCTGCGGGGGGCGCAGGTGCCTCTGCCCGGGGGGGGGACACCGAGTCCCGGCCCCGCCGATGCCACCGACCGACCCACAGCCCGGGGGGGCTTTGCCGGTCCCGGTCTCCCCGGGGCCGTTGGGATCTCCCCGGTCTCGGCGCTGGGGACCGGGGCGGGGGGTCCCGGGCGGCCGGTGAAACCGGGATGGCACAGCGACGGCATCGCGACCACGGGACCCCCGAGACCCCCGAGCGCTCCTGTCCCCGCAAGAACTCCCACAACCGTCGCCCGTCCCGGGACCTCCGAGCGCCTTCCCCTGCCCGCCCCCGCCGCGCAGCCCCGGTTCCCCCGGTCCTGCCGGGATCTGCGCGGGTGCCGCTCCCGGTGCTGGTCCCGGTGCTCACCTGCCTGCGCGGAGCCCGGTACCGGAGCGCGGAGCAGCAGCGCCAGCAGCAGCAGCAGCAGCGCCCCGGGAAGCCGGTCCCGGGGCCGGTCCCGGTCCATCGCGGCTCCTCTGCGCGGGCCGGCGCGCAGGGCCCGGCGGGTGCAGCGTGCCCGGGCGCGGCGGGGGGAATGCACCTGGCGCGGGGCCGCCGGGGCGGGACGCGGACGGGACGGGCGGGGCCCCCCCCGGGCAGCCCGGCCCGGGACCCGCCCGCCGCGCCCCGGGGCGGTGGCAGCGGGACCCGCCCCCCCCCCCCCCGCACCCCGAGCTGGGGACCCTCCCCGGGACCCGCCGCCACCGCAGCGACACCCACGGGCAAAGGGCTGGGGCCACCGCGGCCCCCCCGGTGCAGCCCCTATGCCCCCCCCAGCAAAGCCTGACCCTATTGTGCCTCCCCCCCCCACCGCCCTCACAGGCAAACATCTGGTCCCTCTGTGCCCCCCCCACCCCATTCAGCCCCCCCCACCCCATTCAGCCCCCCCCACCCAAGGCAAAATTTGACCCTGTCAGAGCCTCCAAGACCACGGGGGTGTCCAGCCCCACTACAGCCCCCCAGGACAAAGGTCAGGTCCCCCCCACATAGTGAGGGCCAGGACCCCCCAGCACCATAGCAGGGGGGTGGGGGGGGGGGTGCAATGTGTTGCCCCCCAGCAGCTCAGGGCAAGTTCTGGCCCTGGGGGGTTCAGGGCACCCACTGCTGGATCTGGGGGGTCCCAGGATGTTAGAGGGGGGGCACAGGGTGCACACCCCAGAGCTGGGACACATTCCACATGACTCTGTCCATCTGTCCCCCCCCAGCCCCACAGGATGGGGGGGCCCCCCACCTCCACATGACTTCTCCAGGCTGAGCCCACAGCCCCCCCCAAAAAAGGGGCTGGGAGCCCCTTCCATCACCCCAAACACCCCCCCTCCCCAACCCCAGAGCAACACACTTCCCCACCCCCCCCCCCAAAAGATGGAGCCAGTCTCGGTGCATGGTCCTTTATTGATTCTGCACGGGGGGGGCACATCCAGCCAGTCTCCTCACATCGGCTTTGGGGGGGGGCCGGGGAGCAGCACCCTGTGGGGGGAGAAAAAACATCAAACCAGAGCCGGGGGGGGGATGGGACACACACGAACCCCCTGTGCCCCCCCCAGCCCGGTACGTACGGCGGGTCTGAAGCGCGGCGGGGGGGGTCCGGTCCTTGCGCGCCTCCCGCGAGCGGTTCCGCACGACTTTGCTGTGGATGGCGCAGCTGACGCAGTAATGGAGCTTCACGTACAGCTTGGGCAGGACGTACGCTGCGGGGCGGGGGGGGGACGGGACACAAAACGGGGGGTTAGCGGTCACCCCCAAAACACCTGAGGGCACGGGGGGGGCCCCCCCGGACTCACAGTCGAACACGCTGGCCTCCGAGATGTCCCTGACGGCCGCGGCCTCCACGATGTTCCTGATGACGAACTTCTTGATGGCCTTGTCCTTGGGGACGCAGCGGGCGCAGTTGGTGCAGCGGATGGGCTGCACATGCCCGCGGCCCTTCTTGGCGCGGCCGTTGTTCCTGCGCTTCTTCGTCTGGGGGGGGGGACACACACACGGGATAAACCTCAGATCCCCCCCCACCCTGCACCCCTGGGGGTGCCCTGGATCACACAACCCGCCCCTGATCCCCCCAACCTGCTCCATGAGCCCCAACCTGCGCTGTGAAGCCTCAACTTGCACCGTGATGCCCCAACCTGAACCAGGACCCCCCCAACCTGTCCCGTGAACCCCCAGTCTGCCCCGTGACCCCCCAACCTGCCCCAGATCCCCCAACCTGCCCTGTGAACCCCCAACCTGCACCGTGATCCCCAGAACCTGCCCCGTGAACCCCCAATCTGCCCCGTGAACCCCCAACCTGCCCCGTGATCCCCAGAACCTGCCCCGTGATCCCCCGATCTGCCCTGTGAACCCCCAATCTGCCCTGTGAACCCCCAACCTGCACCGTGATCCCCAGAACCTGCCCCGTGATCCCCCAATCTGCCCTGTGAACCCCCAATCTGCCCCATAACCCCCCAACCTGCGCTGTGAACCCTCAACCTGCCCCAGATCCCCCAATCTGCACCGTGACACCTCAACCTGCCCTGTGAACCCCCAACTTGCACCGTGAACCCCCCAACCAGCCCCAGATCCCCCCACCCGCACTGTGACACCTCAACCTGCACTGGGACCCCCCCAACCTGCCCCGTGAACCCCCAACGTGCCCCAGGATCCCCCCTGACTTGCACTGTGAACCCCCAACCTGCTCCATGACCCCTCAACCTACACTGTGACCCCCCCAACCTGAACCATGAGCCCCCAATCTGCCCCAGATCCCCCAACTTGCACTGTGACCCCCCCAACCTGCCCCAGAGCCCCAACTTGTACCATGACCCCCAAACCTGCATCATGAACCCCCAACCTGCGCTGTGACCCCCCAACTTGCCCCAGGACCCCCCAACCTGCCCTGTGACCCCCCCAATGCCCCGGTCCCTACGGTGCAGCACAGGCCCCTGCAGCCACTGCGACGCCCCCCCCGACCCACACGTTCCCCCCAAACGCCCCCCAGCCCCATGAGGGCCCCAGGACCTCCCCGTGCACCCCAAGTTCCACCCCAAGTCATGGGGGGACCCCGCGTGTCCCACCCGTCACGGAGCGGGGGGGGAACCACAGGCCCTTCCGCCCCCCCAAGCCCTAAAGGAGCCCCCAAAACCTCGGGGGTTCCCCAGTACCCACCCATCCCCCCAAACAGCCCCCAGTGTCCCCCCCCAATCCCGGGGCGGGGGTTTCCAGTGTCCTGCCCCCTCCAACCCCCCTTCCAACTCTGGGGGGGCCCCCCAATACCATCCGGTGCTCACGGGGGTGTCCCACCTTGTATGAGGGGGACCCTATAGGGACCCCCCGTCCCCCACCTCGGCCTCCCGCTGCCCCACAAGCGACCCCCCCAGAACCCAAACACCCCCCTGGGCCCCACACACACCCCGCCCCGGGCTCCACAAGCTCCCCCGGGCCCCACACGTCCCCGTTTTCCCTCCGGTTTGTCCCCATTTTGTCCCCGGTCCCCGCCCGCTCTCACCATCTCGCTGCCGGGGCGGCGAAAGAGGATCCGGCCGCCGCACCGCCGCCCTTATATACCCGTGCTCCGCCCGGAACCTCCTCCGCCGCCTCCCGGCGGCCACACCGCTCCCGAATGACCCTTCCGACCGCCTCGCGGCCCCTCCACCGGCTGCACCGGGGCGGGTGATGGGGGGGGTGGGGGCTGCTTTTAGCCGCGGAACCGGCGGCGGCGGGAGGGACTACTTTTTCTCGGAGGGATTCGCGTCGTGCGCGGTGTGAGAGGAAGCTGCCGCGCGCCGCGTGCTGCGTGTGACGCCACTTCCACCGCGCCGCCCGCGGGGGCTGCTGGGAGATGTAGTCCCGGGAAGGCGGGAAACAAAACACGTGTTTCCTGCACCCCCCGTGTTTGTGGGGGACCCGCGTGTCCCGCCCGCCACGGGGGGGCCCCACAGGCCCTTCCGCCCCCACAGCCCCTAAAGGGGAACCCCAGTGTCCCCCCAAAACCTCGGGGGTCCCCAGTATCCGCCACCCCCCCCAAACCAGACCCCCAGTGTCACCCCCCAATCCCGGGGGCGTTCCCAGCGTCCTGCCCCCCCCCCCCCCCAAGCCCCCTCCCAACTCGGGGGGGCCCCACTACCATCCGGTGCTCATGGGGGGGGTCCCAAGTGTGTCCACCCCAACCCCTAAAGGGGCCCCCCAGTGTTCCCCCCCAAAACCTCGGGGGTTCCCCAGTATCCCCCAAATCCCCCCCCACCCCAAAACCAGACCCCTGGTGTCACCCCCCAATCCCGAGGGGGATTCTCAGCGTCCTGCCCCCCCCTTCCAAGCCCCCTCCCAACTCGGGGGGGGGGGCCACTACCATCCAGTGCTCATGGGGGTGTCCTACTCTGTATGGGGGGGACACATTTGGGTCCCCCCCAAGCCCTATAGGGCACCCCCATTGTCACCCTCCAATCCCGAGGGGGGGTCCCAACATCCTTCCCCCCCCTCCAAGCCCCCTCCCAACTCGGGGGGGGGGCCACTACCATCCAGTGCTCATGGGGGTGTCCCACTTTGTATCGGGGGGACACACTTGGGTCCCCCCCAAGCCCTATAGGCACCCCCAGTGTCACCCCAAATCCCGCGGGGGGTCCCAGCATCCTTCCCCCCCCCGGGGGGGGGGGGGCACTACCATCCAGTGCTCATGGGGGTGTCCCACTTTGTATGGGGGGGACACACTTGGGTCCCCCCCAAGCCCTAAAGGGCCCCCCCCAGTGTCTCCCCAAAGCCTCAGGGGTTCCCCAGTATCCGCCACCCTCCCCCCCGCAACCAAACCCCCAGTGTCCCCCCCCAATCCCGGGGGGGGGGTTCCCAGCGTCCTGCCGACCCCCCCCAGCTTGGGGGGGGTGGGCACTACCATCCAGTGCTCATGGGGGTGTCCCACTCTGTATGGGGGGGGACACACCTGGGTCCCCCCCAAGCCCTATAGAGCACCCCCAGTGTCAACCCCCAATCCCAGGGGGGGGGTCCCCAGCATCCTTCCCCCCCCCTCCAAGCCCCCTCCCAACTCTTGGGGGGGGGCCACTACCATCCAGTGCTCATGGGGGTGTCCCACTCTGTATGGGGGGGACACACTTGGGTCCCCCCCCAAGCCCTATAGGGCACCCCCATTGTCACCCTCCAATCCCGAGGGGGGGGTCCCAACATCCTTCCCCCCCCCTCCAAGCCCCCTCCCAACTCGGGGGTGGGGGGCCACTACCATCCAGTGCTCATGGGGGTGTCCTACTCTGTATGGGGGGGACACATTTGGGTCCCCCCCAAGCCCTATAGGGCACCCCCATTGTCACCCTCCAATCCCGAGGGGGGGGTCCCAACATCCTTCCCCCCCCTCCAAGCCCCCCCCCCAACTCGGGGGTGGGGGGGCCACTACCATCCAGTGCTCATGGGGGTGTCCCACTCTGTATGGGGGGGACACACTTGGGTCCCCCCCAAGCCCTAAAGGGCCCCCCCAGTGTCTCCCCAAAGCCTCAGGGGTTCCCCAGTATCCACCACCCTCCCCCCCGCAACCAGACCCCCAGTGTCCCCCCCAATCCCGGGGGGGGGGTCCCAGCGTCCTGCCCCCCCCCCCCCCAGCTTGGGGGGGGCGGGCACTACCATCCAGTGCTCATGGGGGTGTCCCACTCTGTATGGGGGGGGACACACCTGGGTCCCCCCCAAGCCCTATAGAGCACCCTCAGTGTCAACCCCCAATCCCAGGGGGGGGTCCCAGCATCCTTCCCCCCCCCTCCAAGCCCCCTCCCAACTCGGGGGGGGGGGGGGCCACTACCATCCAGTGCTCATGGGGGTGTCCCACTTTGTATGGGGGGGACACACTTGGGTCCCCCCCAAGCCCTATAGGCACACCCAGTGTCAACCCCCAATCCCAGGGGGGGGCTCCCCAGTGTCCTGCCCCCCCCCTCCCCCCCAACAAAGGCACAACAGGGGGGGGTCCGGGGCGGGGGGGGCGGCGTTAAATTACTCCGGTTTATTTATAACAGACCTTCAGCCAGTACAGTACAAAACTTACAGTAGTAGATCTCGTTACACAAATAGCTAATTACAATATCTTACAGGTACAAAAGCTCCTGCGCTCACGGTGGGGGGGGGGGGGGGGGCAAGGGGGGGCCAAGGAGGGGGGGGCGGGGGGGGGTGGTGTGTTTTTTATCCCAAAAAGCGAGTCAAACCTCACAAAAAAGGGAAAGAAAAACCCCAAGACGACAGCGAATCCATGAACGACAAAGGGGTGAGAGGGTCGGGGTGGGAGGGGGCCGGGGGGGGGGGTATTGCACATCGTTTGTTCTTCATACATCTGATTAAAAAATATAGATATTTACAGGAGTAAAGCGTTTACAAAATTCCTACATTTTCGGTTCAGGCTTTGAGAGGAAAAGAGATGGAAAGGAAAGGACGTTTTGGGGTGGAAAACCCCGTTTTTGGGGGTGAGGTGGTTGCGTTGGTGTCCGTAGAAAAAGGGACAAACCTTTGGTTTCAGCCTCAGGAGACCCCGCTGGGGGGGGGGGGGGTGCACCCTGGGCCTGGGGGGGACAGTGGGACCCCCCCCCATTGGGGTTTTGGGGAGCACCGAGGGGGGGGCAGCTCGGCCGGGACCCCCCCCGGGGAGGTTTTTGGTTCTGTCGGCCCCTTGTGTGGGGTGAACGCCCATTCTGGGGGGGTCACCCCATTCTGGGGGGGTCGCCCCATTCTGGGGGGGTCGCCCCATTTTGGTGGGGTTGCCCCATTCTGGGGTGTCGCCCCATTCTGGGGGGGTCACCCCATTCTGGGGGATCACCCCATTTTGGTGGGGTTGCCCCATTCTGGGGGGATCACACCATTCTGGGGGGATCACACCATTCTGGGGGGGTTGCCCCATTCTGGGGGATCACCCCATTTTGGTGGGGTTGCCCCATTCTGGGGGATCACCCCATTCTGGGGGGGGTCGCCCCATTCTGGGGGGGTCGCCCCATTTTGGTGGGGTTGCCCCATTCTGGGGGGATCGCACCATTCTGGGAGATCACCCCATTTTGGTGGGGTTGCCCCATTCTGGGGTGTCGCCCCATTCTGGGGGGGGTCACCCCATTTTTGGGGGGGTCACCCCATTCCCGGGGGGTCCCGGCTCCAGTGCCCCCCCCCATATCCCTCCCCCCCCCCAAACCACGCGGCTCCCAGGGAACAGGGGGCTCAGCTGCAGCAAGTGACCCCCCCCCCAAACTCTCCCCCCCCCCACATTGTGACCCCCCCCCAAAAAATATGGGGGGGGTCCCCGCGCCCCCCCCTGCAGCAGCGCGGGTTGGAGGTACTGGCCTGAGGAGGAGGAGGAAGGGGAGGAAGAGCCCCCTACACCCCCCCCATTCCTTCATTTATGGGGGGGGGCCCAGACCCCAGCGCCCCCCCCGGGGCTGGGGGGGCTTCGAGCACCGCGGGGTTGCGGGACTGGGCAGCTCCCAGTACCAAACTGGTTTCTTTGGGGGGGTGTGGGGGGGGTCCCCGCTTTACTTCAACTCGTTAAAGCTCAGGTTGGGTTGGGGGGGGTCCCGGGGGGGGGGGGTTTAGCACCGAATCTGAGGTTCGCACCAAGGAAAGGGCTATGGGGGGGGGGGCTGGGGGGGGGGGGGGGGGGGTTAATCTCCAAAATTCAAGTGAGACTTTGGGGTGAAAAAGCCAAAAAACAATCAAGAATTGTTATAAAAAGAGCAACTAAACAGCTTAATAAATAATGGGGGGGGGGGGTGAAGCACAAAAAGTCCGTTAATATTTAAATAAGTCCGTTTATAAAAAGGCAAATCGTTAAGACCCCCCCTCGTCGGGGTTGGGGGGGGGGGGGTGTTAATTATCTATTTTTTTTCTTCTTTTTACTTGGTTTTTTAAATACTTTGTAGCTAAAGTCAGTGCAAAGGAGTAGAAAAGGAAATCAAATACCTATTAAACCAAATCAAAGAATAAACCAACAGTTCCATGCCTGGGGGGGTGAGTTGGAGATGGGGGGACATGGGGACAGGGGGACATGGGGACAGGGGGACATGGGGACAGGGGGACATGGGGACACGGGGACATAGGGAGAGGGGGATATAGGGATACGGGTACATGGGGATACGGGGACATGGGGACATATGGAGATGGAGATATAGGGATATGGGGACATGGGGACACAGGGACATGGGGATATAGGGATATGGGGACATGGGGAGACAGGGACATGGGGACACGGGGACATGGGGACACGGGGACATGGGGGGATAGGGATATGGGGACATGGGGGCACGGGGACATGGGGGGATAGGGATATGGGGACATGGGGACACGGGGACATGGGGGCATGGGGACATGGGGGGATAGGGATATGGGGACATGGGGACACGGGGACACGGGGACACAGGGACATGGGGACATGGGGACACGGGGACATGGGGGGATAGGGATATGGGGACATGGGGACACGGGGACATGGGGACACGGGGACACAGTGACATGGGGACATGGGGACACGGGGACACGGGGGGATAGGGATATGGGGACATGGGGACACGGGGACATGGGGACACGGGGACATGGGGATAAAGGGACATGGGGACACTGGGACATGGGGACATGGGGACATGGGGACACGGGGACACGGGGATATGGGGATATGGGGGGATTGGGGACATGGTGGGGGGGTTGGGGTGTTTTCAGGCGGTTTTGTGCTCCCCCCGCACGATGTGGGAGGAGAACTCGTACCGGTCCTGGCTGCGGTGGCCGCAGATGTTGCACTCGAGCGGGTCCCTGAAGCCGTGACAGCCCATGTGGATGGTGAACATGACGTGGTCGAGGAAGAGGATGCGGCAATGCTCGCACCGGAACGCCCGCACCGGCTCCCCGGCCTCCGTCACCACGCGCAGCCCGGGGCGGGGGGCCCCTCGTCCCCCGCCGGGGGTCCCCTCGCCGCTTTTGGGGTCCTCTTTGGCGTACGCGGGGCTGTGGCGGCCGCCGGCGCCGCTCCCCGGTGGGGGCTGCGAGCTCCGCTCTTCGTGGTTACTCTCGGTGTCCGTGGAGTCCTGGCAACCGTTTTGGGGCGAAACGGCAGGTTCTCGGGTCCGGTAAAGCACCGGGACCGGCTCCGGCGGCTCCTCGGGCCCCTCGGCGCCGTCCCGGCCCCCCGGTACCTCCAAGCGCGTGGGGAGAGGCTGCAGTTGGGTGTAGACGGAGCTGATGACCGGGGTGACCTCGGAGATGCAGTTTGTGGGGGGCAGGCGCAGCGGGCGCAGGGGTTCCCCCCCCAGCAGGGCCAGGGAGCCGGTGTAGGGGGGGTCCAGGGAGTGGGGGGCCGGCAGCACCTCCACGTCCTTCTCGAAGCCGGGGCTCACGTCGAAGGGCAGGTCCGAGAGGGCGAAGCGCATCTGCTTCTCACCTGCGGGACACAGAGACGTGTCGGGGGGGCGGCTGTGGGGCGGGGGGGAAGGTTGGGGGGGCAGCCCTGGGTTGGGGGGACCCCAGGGTTTGGGGGGACCCCGGGGTTTGAGGGGAAACCCTGGTTTGGGGAGGGAAGTCCTAGTTTGGGGGGCAGCCTTGGTTTTTGGGCAGCAGCCCTGGTTTTGGGGGGGCAGATGTGGTTTGAGGGGGCAGGTGTGGTATGGCGGGCACCCATAGTTTTGGGGGCAGCCCTGGATTTGGGGGGGGCAGTCCTGGTTAGGGGAACAGATGTGTTTATGGGGGGCACCCATGGTTTTCGGGGCAGCCCTGGTTTGGGGAGGGAAGTCCTGGTTTGGGGGGCAGCCCTGGTTTTTGGGGAGGCAGATGTGGTTTGGGGCACCCATAGTTTTGGGGGCAGCCCTGGATATGGGGAGCAGTCATGGCTTGGGGGGGGGACCCTGGATTTGGGGAGCAGCCCTGGTTTTGGGGGGGCAGCCCTGGTTTAAGGGGACAGCCCCAGATTTGGGGAGCAGCCTGGTTTAAGGGGACAGCTCTGGTTTAAGGGGGCAGCCCCAGATTTGGGGAGCAGCCTGGTTCAAGGGGGCAGCGCTGGTTTAAGGGAGCAGCCTGGTTTAAGGGGACAGCCCCAGATTTGGGGAGCAGCCTGGTTTAAGGGGACAGCCTGGTTTAAGGGGGCAGCGCTGGTTTAAGGGGGCAGCCCCAGATTTGGGGAGCAGCCTGGTTTAAGGGGACAGCCCTGGTTTAAGGGGGCAGCCCCAGGTTTGGGGAGCAGCCTGGTTCAAGGGGACAGCCTGGTTTAAGGGGACAGCCCCAGGTTTGGGGAGCAGCCTGGTTTAAGGGGACAGCCTGGTTTAAGGGGGCAGCGCTGGTTTAAGGGGGCAGCCCCAGATTTGGGGAGCAGCCTGGTTTAAGGGGGCAGCCTGGTTTAAGGGGGCAGCGCTGGTTTAAGGGGGCAGCCCCAGGTTTGGGGAGCAGCCTGGTTTAAGGGAGCAGCCTGGTTTAAGGGGACAGCCCTGGTTTAAGGGGGCAGCCCCAGGTTTGGGGAGCAGCCTGGTTTAAGGGGGCAGCCTGGTTTAAGGGGGCAGCGCTGGTTTAAGGGGGCAGCCCCAGATTTGGGGAGCAGCCTGGTTTAAGGGGGCAGCACTCGTTTAAGGGGGCAGCCCGGTTTAAGGGAGCAGCGCTGGTTTAAGGGGACAGCCCCAGGTTTGGGGAGCAGCCTGGTTTAAGGGGGCAGCGCTGGTTTAAGGGGGCAGCCCCAGATTTGGTGAGCAGCCTGGTTTAAGGGAGCAGCCTGGTTTAAGGGAGCAGCCCGGTTTAAGGGAGCAGCGCTGGTTTAAGGGAGCAGCGCTGGTTTAAGGGGGCAGCCTGGTTTAAGGGGACAGCCCTCGTTTAAGGGGGCAGCCCCAGGTTTGGGGAGCAGCCTGGTTTAAGGGAACAGCCCTGGTTTAAGGGGACAGTCCCAGATTTGGGGAGCAGCCTGGTTTAAGGGAACAGCCCTGGTTTAAGGGGACAGCCCCAGATTTGGGGAGCAGCCTGGTTTAAGGGGACAGCCCTGGTTTAAGGGGGCAGCCCCAGATTTGGGGAGCAACCTGGTCTAAGGGGGCAGCCTGGTTTAAGGGGGCAGCGCTGTTTTAAGGGGGCAGCCTGGTTTAAGGGGGCAGCGCTGGTTTAAGGGGGCAGTCCCAGATTTGGGGAGCAGCCTGGTTTAAGGGAACAGCCCTGGTTTAAGGGGACAGCCCCAGATTTGGGGAGCAGCCTGGTTTAAGGGGACAGCCCTGGTTTAAGGGGGCAGCCCCAGGTTTGGGGAGCAGCCTGGTTTAAGGGGGCAGCCTGGTTTAAGGGGGCAGCCCCAGATTTGGGGAGCAACCTGGTCTAAGGGGGCAGCCTGGTTTAAGGGGGCAGCGCTGTTTTAAGGGGGCAGCCCGGTTTAAGGGGACAGCCCTGGTTTAAGGGGACAGCCCCAGATTTGGGGAGCAGCCTGGTTTAAGGGAACAGCCCCGGTTTAAGGGGGGCAGCCCCAGATTTGGGAAGCAGCCTGGTTTAAGGGGACGGCCCTGGTTTAAGGGGGCAGCGCTGCTTTTGGGGACCAGCCCTAGTTTTTTGGGGAGGGGGGGAACACAAAGAAAACCCCCTTACCCACGAACTTCTGCGGCGTGGAGCGTTTCCGTTTGGCGAGGCTGTTGCCGAGCCGGTCGAGAAACGGCGGCCGGTCGCTCGAGCCGTGGAGCAGAGAATCCGGCACCATCTCCAGCTCGCGCATCTCGTCACCTGGTGCCACAAAGCAGGAAAACCGGGGTTCACGGGGGGGGGGAAAACTGGGACGCTGTGACCCTGGGGGGCGACTCCGTGCCTGGTTACGTGTTATCCGGTTAGAACGGTGTATTTAGAGGCGCCAAATTGGCCGCGGAACGGGGGAGGAGCCGGAAAAACTCATGGTTTGGTTCCACCCCAAAGTGAAGGGGTTGGAAATGGAATCAAGGGGTGCGTGTGGCATCCCGGTACTGACCCGGTTGTCCCGGTAGCGGCTGCGGTTCGGCGCTGAGGCTCTGCAGGTAGCTGTGGCAGCGCTCCCGATGCTCCTCCAATGTGCTCTGCTGCTTGTAGCTGCGCCCGCAGTAGTTGCACTTGTAGGGTTTGCCGACGGTGGGGGAGGAGACTGCGAAAACACGCCAAAAAACACCCCAATATGGTTAACAAGGAGGTTTTCCCCTCGCCGAAGGGCTTGGATGGGTGTGGAAGGGAGAGAAAAGAGGTAGGAATGGGTTAAAATGAGTGGGGACGGGAGGAAGAGACGCGACCCCAGAGGCTTTTGGTGCCGGCCAAGAAAACACCCCAAAAACGCCGCTGTGCGAACCCCAAAGTCGCCCCCACATCAGAACAAGGGCTGGGGGATCCTATCAAAATAAATCACAGTTTGGCGCAATATCTAAAGCAAAACAAGTCACATTTGGCTCTTCCCAACCCAGCTCTTCCCAACCCAGCTCTTGCCAACCCAACTCTTGCCAACCCAATTCTTCCCACACCAGCTCTTCCCAACCCAACTCTTCCCAACCCAACTCTTCCCAACCCAGCTCTTCCCAACCCAGCTCTTCCCAACCCAGCTCTTCCCAACCCAACTCTTCCCAACCCAGCTCTTCCCAACCCAACTCTTGCCAACCCAACTCTTCCCAACCCAGCTCTTCCCAACCCAGCTCTTCCCAACCCAACTCTTGCCAACCCAACTCTTGCCAACCCAACTCTTCCCACACCAGCTCTTCCCACACCAGCTCTTCCCAACCCAACTCTTCCCACCCCAACTCTTCCCAACCCAGCTCTTCCCAACCCAACTCTTGCCAACCCAACTCTTCCCACCCCAACTCTTCCCAACCCAACTCTTGCCAACCCAACTCTTGCCAACCCAACTCTTGCCACACCAGCTCTTCCCACACCAGCTCTTCCCACACCAACTCTTCCCAAACCTTGCTCCATGTCAACATTGATATTTATAGGGGGCAGCCGGGCCCTCCAACTTCTTAATTACTTTACTTTTTATCTTCACCTCTCTCAATTTTCCCCCTTCTGGCTGAAAACGCCCCAAAACCAGGCGCCTGGTGTTTTTGCTACAAGGTGCCATCTAATCCACGCTCTTTGTTCCTGTCCCGACAAGCTTGCTTGGGGGTGTTATTTTTGCAGCTTGTGGTTTAACCTTTAACTGCTATTTTAAAATAAAACAACACACGTTTTGACGCTGTAGTTTACCCTCTACCCCAACTTTGTCACCTGGATTTGTGTGTTTTGCAGTGGCACCGATTCTACCGGTTCCTGCCCCAAAACCACAGCGGCGAAGCCCCGGGTTAAAAATCAACCCTAAGAAGCCGCTGACGAGCGCGAATTTATCCTCCTGGGTGGCAGCGTTGTCACAAATGTCCCCAAGGGACACAAGGATGTCACCAGAACACAACAACACGCGTTAGGAATTCGCCGCCAGTGACCCGGATGCGACGGCCTCGGCGCCAAATCCCATCGCGTCTCGTTGATCCGCGTCACTTCCAAGCGAAGGTTCCTCCAAACGGCTCCGTTTTGGTGCTTGTCAATGAAATACCAACCGTGTTTGTGCTTCTCGAGCTGCGCTGGGGTCATCTGTCCCAAACGTGGCCCCAAAATGAAGAAGCTTCTTCTGGAACGTCCCGTGTTTCGGTCTGTGCCCATTACCGCATAATCGGGTCCGTCCTCTTGGAACGTTTAAGGTCCCTCTTGGCTTCTCCAGCTCATAAAGATACTCCAGAGGAATCACCGAATCATTTTGGGTGGAAAAGACCGAATATCATCGAGTCCAACATCATCACGTCCCCGCGAACCCCGTCCGTTCGACCCTCCAGGGACGGCGACTCCACCGCTTGTTCAACACCCAACAGCCTTTTATTGGGAAGAAACCACCCCAAATTTCCAACCTCAACCTGATTTACGAGGCCACGAAGCCACGAGGGTGGGAGATCACGGGGGGCCGGGGGGGCTGAAGCTTCTGATCTATTCTCGAGCGTTGTTTGATCTGGGTTTAATACCTCGTTGGTTTTCCTCCTTTCGGACGGCGTGTTACGAGATGAAAGCTCCGCGTCCCCCGCGGGGCCGGCATGAAACGCATGGGCCTCTCGTTACCCGAAAACGAGGCTTTTCTTGGTAATTAGCTCCCATCAAGGCTAATTTGGGTGTTCGATAGGGTTTGTCCCAATTCTGCGTTGCTTGATTGAACGCATCGAGGCGACGCTTTCTGACCAAGAGGGGACACGATCAGCAACGTCCCCGCACCCCAGAACTGGATGATTTGCGTCCCCTGAGCGAACCTCAAGTTTTGGCTCTGAGTTGGGGTTCGGCCCCATCGAAACCCCACAACCCAACACCGGCGGGGGCGGAATTAAGTGGAAGAACAGAGATTTTCCCTAAGGAAACATCTCCCTAGATACACAGGGAGGTATTTTTAAAGCAAGGGACATGCTCTTTGCTCCCCGGAGTCAACGACACCGCGGTTTGTGCCTCCAATTCCTGCCTTCCCGCTTTCTTAGAGATAAGGAAAGAATGCGGGGATGGGATTTGGCATCAAGTGGCAAAGCCGAGGTTGACCTCACCTCCTTCCCGGAGCGGAACCAATGCGTTCCCGGTCACTTCAGTACCCGAAATGTCACCGCGGCTTCTGAAATGTCACCGCGGCTTCCGAATTGTCACACGTTGCCCTACCCAGGCTGGAGAACCAGATGAGACCCAAAAAGGGTTATAGAATAAACCATAATGAAGCGCCGGTGCTGTTTTAGACTCAATATCTTGGATTTCCCTCCCCAAAATGTCTCTGATGCGGGTGATAAAGTCGCAGAAGAATCAGTTTGGCAAAGTGGGAGCGTAAAGTCAAAGCATCACTTGAAAAAGGGAGAGATTTAAAGGAAATGGGTGTTTTCATGCGAGGGGGAGCAATGAGGAGGCTCTTAGGGGTGGATTTTGTGCTCAGAGGGAGCCCATGATTCTCATTTCAAAAGGTTGGAGCCGCAGGTGTTCAAGTGAACTTTAACAAAGCGCCGGTGCACAAAACGGGGGGAAAAGGGTGAAAATAGAGCGTGGATTTCCCATCCAGCCCCCGGTCGTTACATCACGGAAAAAACCACGTCGCAAATGTCACGGTTTTGAAAGGAAAAGGCCAATGTTGAAGCAACGAGCAAAGAAAAGGCGCTCGGTGCGGCTGGGACGGGGCGCTCCCCAGGGCGGGCCGCGCCGCTCCATAAAACCGATTAAACATTGATCTGTGTGAGAAAGGGGTGCGATCGTTCCCCCGGGAACTGCGGGAATAAAGCGGCACAAAGGCCTTGGCGGGTCGGTCTGCAACACGAGTTGATCTGGAGGGCAAGGCTTTGGGAAACCGGGCTCACATCCCTGGGTTTTGGACTCTGGTTTGGGAAAATGGGCTTAGATAGCTGGTTTTTGGGCCATGGCTTTGGGAAATGGGCTTAGATCCCTGGGTTTTGGGCCATGGCTTTGGGAAATGGGCTTAGATAGCTGGTTTTTGGGCCATCGCTTTAGGAAATGGGCTCAGATCCCTGGTTTTTGGGCCATGGCTTTGGGAAATGGGCTCAGATCCCTGGTTTTTGGGCCATGGCTTTGGGAAATGGGCTTAGATCCCTGGTTTTTTGGGCCATGGCTTTGGGAAATGGGCTTAGATCCCTGGTTTTTGGACTCTGGTTTGGGAAATGGGCTCAAATCCCTGGTTTTTGGACTCTGGCTTTGGGAAAATGGGCTCAAAATCCTGGTTTTTGGGCCATTGCTTTAGGGAAATAGGCTCAAAATCCTGGTTTTTGGACCATTGCTTTGGAAAATGGGCTCACATCCCTGGTTTTTGGACTCTGGCTTTGGGAAAATGGGCTCACATCCCTGGTTTTTGGACTCTGGCTTTGGGAAATGGGCTCACATCCCTGGTTTTTGGGCCATGGCTTTGGGAAACCAGCCTCAAATCCCTGGTTTTTGGACCATGGCTTTGGGAAAATGGGCTTAGATCCCTGGTTTTTGGGCCATCGCTTTGGGAAATGGGCTTAGATCCCTGGTTTTTGGGCCATGGCTTTGGGAAATGGGCTCAGATCCCTGGTTTTTGGGCCATGGCTTTGGGAAACTGAGCTCAAATCCCTGGTTTTTGCACCATTGCTCTGGGAAAATGGGCTCAGATCCCTTTTTTTTGGGCCATGGCTTTGGGAAAATGGGCTTAGATCCCTGGTTTTTGGACTCTGGCTTTGGGAAAATGGGCTTAGATCCCTGGTTTTTGGGCCATTGCTTTGGAAAACAGGCTGAAATTCCTGCTTTTTGGGCCATCGCTTTGCGAAACTAAGCTCAGATCACTGGTTTTGCACCATGGCTTTGGTAAACCAGGCTCAAATCCCTGTTTTCTTGGCCATGGCTTTGGGAAACCGAGCTCAGATCCCTGTTTTTCACACCACCACTTCAGGAAAACGGGCTCAGATCCCTGGTTTTTGGACCATAGCTTTGGGAAACTGAGCTCAAATCCCTGGTTTTGCACCATAGCTTTGGTACACCGGGCTCAAATCCCTGTTTTCTTGGCCATGGCTTTGGGAAACCGAGCTCAGATCCCTGTTTTTCACACCACCACTTCAGGAAAACGGGCTCAGATCCCTGGTTTTTGGACCATAGCTTTGGGAAACTGAGCTCAAATCCCTGGTTTTGCACCATGGCTTTGGTAAACCGGGCTCAAATCCCTGTTTTCTTGGCCATGGCTTTGGGAAAATGGGCTCACATCCCTGTTTTTCACACCACCACTTCAGGAAAACGGGCTCAGATCCCTGGTGTTTGGACCATAGCTTTGGGAAACTGAGCTTAAACCCCTGGTTTTGCACCATGGCTTTGGTAAACCGGGCTCAAATCCCTATTTTCTTGGCCATGGCTTTGGGAAACTGAGCTCAGATCCCTGTTTTTCACACCACCACTTCAGGAAAACGGGCTCAGATCCCTGGATTTGGACCATAGCTTTGGGAAACTGAGCTTAAACCCCTGGTTTTGCACCGTAGCTTTGGTAAACCGGGCTCAAATCCCTGTTTTCTTGGCCATGGCTTTGGGAAACCGAGCTCAGATCCCTGTTTTTCACACCACCACTTTAGGAAAATGGGCTCAGATCCCTGGTTTTTGGACCCTAGCTTTGGGAAACTGAGCTCAAATCCCTGGTTTTGCACCATGGCTTTGGTAAACCGGACTCAAATCCCTGTTTTCTTGGCCATGGCTTTGGGAAACCGAGCTCAGATCCCTGTTTTTCACACCACCACTTTAGGAAAACGGGCTCAGATCCCCGGTTTTTGGACCATAGCTTTGGGAAACTGAGCTTAAACCCCCGGTTTTGCACTGTGGCTTTGGTAAACCATGCTCAGCCCCCCGTTTTCGGGCCCCCCCCAGCGTGTACCCACCGGAGTGCGTGCGCAGGTGGCCGGTGAGCGCGTCCCTCCGGCGACACGCGTAGTTGCAGAAGGGACACTTGAAGGGCTTCTCGCCCGAGTGCAGCTTGATGTGGCGCAGCAGGTTTCCCTTCTGGGTGAAGGAGGCTCCGCACTGGTTGCAGTGGAACGGCCTTTCTCCTGCAAACACACACAAACTCCTCATTAAACAGCGCTTTGCTAAGCTTGCGGAGGAGCAGCTTGTAGATCAACCGCCCGAGGGAGCACAAGTTTGATAAGGAAAGTCCCAGTTTAACGACTGGTTGGTTTTGGGTCCCTCACAACAAGAAACAACTTGAGGTGCTGGAGAAGGGAACGGAGCTGGGGAAGGAGGTTGAGGTTGGAAATTAGGGAGAATTTATCCATTAAAGGGCTGTTGGGAATTGGAACAGGTTGCCCAGGGCAGTGCTGGAGCCACCATCCCTGGGCGGGGTTTAAAAGGTGTTTAGACAAGGTTTAGGTTTAGTGCTGGAGTTGGGTTCTGGTTGGATTGATGATCTTGAGGGTCTGTTCCAACCAAAATGATTCTGTGATACAATGAAATTAAGGTGATGCTGGAGAAAGTGGGAAAACAACTGGTAGAAGAGGAAACGGCCTCGCATTGCACCAGGGGAGGCTGAGGGGGCAAATTTGGGGTGATTTCTGCCCCAAAGGGCTGTGGGGCATTGAAGAGGCTGCCCAGGGTGGTGGTGGAGTCACCATCCCTTTGGGGGTGAACAGGTGACATTCATGGGGACATTTTAGCACCGGCGTTGCGTTGTGGTTGGACTCAACGATGTGGAGGTTTCTGTCCCTCCCCGGGGTGGAATCATAGAATCACAGAACCATTTTGGGTGGCAAAAAACACCCTTTCTTGCTGTCACCCCCGTCCTGAAACACATCCCCACGTCCCCCTCACCGGTGTGGCTGCGCTTGTGCACCATGAGAACGTTGGGGCCGATGCACACCATGCCGCACACGTCGCACTTGAGTTTGCCGTTGGGCAAGCGGATGCCGCCCGGCGAGTGCGGCTCCGGGCCCGTCCCGTCGCAGTAGCCCAAGGGTTCGGAGAGCGAGTCGTCCACGATGACGCTGTCGTCCTTGTCCAGCGCGCGCTCGTCCTGCGCCAGCAGCCGGCTGCCCTCCTCATCGCTGTACATCTCCACCTTGATGGAGTTCGCTGCGAGAAAGCGGGAGAGGATTAAACCTTCGACTAAACCATAAAACAGTCGCGAGCGCAGCTTAGGCGGGGTTTAACCCCTAAAACAGCGGGAGGCGCGACTTATTTGCGATAAACATGCGACTTGTTTTGTCGACTGGGCATGAACGGACACAGAACGTATCGTGGGATGGGATGGGATGGGATGGGATGGGATGGGATGGGATGGGATGGGATGGCATGGGATGGCATGGCATGGGATGGGATGGCATGGGATGGGATGGCATGGGATGGGATGGCATGGGATGGGATAGGATGGCATGGCATGGCATGGCATGGCATGGCATGGCATGGCATGGCATGGGATGGCATGGGATGGCACATGGGATGGGATGGCATGGGATGGGATGGGATGGGATGGCATGGGATGGCATGGGATGGGATAGGATGGCATGGGATGGGATGGGATGGGATGGCATGGGATGGCATGGGATGGCATGGATGGTTTGCACCCCAAGGCGTGAAGACAAAGATATTTAGAGCGCTGGATTCAAAGAGCCACTCGTGCCCGTAAATTGCGGCAGAGGAAGGGAAGACACTGAATTTTGACTCTCTGAAGCAGTAAAAGCTCGAAATGCAGCGGCACAAGAGCCCAATGGGCATCTTGCGGTTGGTCGGTGAATCTTGGCTCGCTAAGGATGTTGTTTCATGGCGAGTTTCCATCTTTGCTGCGGGATCCGCTATCGAAAGGTATAAAAAGCCACTCATGGGGGTGGCTGGACGCACCGGTCGGTGCCTCCCCAGCTCTGTCCCCTCCATCCCAAACCGGACATGGTGACAAATCCTCACTTGTCGCCGACCCCCATCGCACGAAAGCGAAGCGAAAAGCTCCTCTGCCGCGCTACATCAACATTCACCGCGCTTTGATTCTTCTCATTGCGTTTCTTTTTAAACATCTTCCCCCCCCCAGTTCCCCCGGGGACTTATTTCATTTTCCCGGGTGGGCAACTATTGTTCGGTAATTCTCTTTTCAGAAGGAGCGCGGTGAGGAGCCTGCGCTGAGCGGAACAGGTTATATAACACTCCAGCTCCTCCGGGCACGACGTTCGCGGCCGGGGAGTCACGTCGGATCAGCGGCGCCGAGGGGAAGGGAGCGGAATTGTCCTCCCGCCGTCCGCGTGCCCCGGCCCCTTCGCTTCTCATCAAGCTCTCAGAACCCAGAAAGAAACACAAAGCGCCCGGGCCGCGTTTCTTTGCGGAGCGGCCGAGCGGCTTCGGGGGGCGGATGGAAAGTAAAGGGGGGAAATGGCAGCGGAGATGATGCGGGGCTGGAAATGGAGTGTTTTGGGGGGTTTTTGGGTTGGGTTGGAAGGAGCGAGCGTCAAACGTCGGGATTTAAGCGGGGGTGTCGCGAGTGTCTTCGCTGGGCACATGTGGGGAAATGATGGGGGAGTTTCTGCGCTGTGGGAAAGGGGTGGGTGGGAAAGGGATGGATGGATGGGAAAAGCACAGTGGGAAAGGGATGGAGGGAAAGGGACAGATGGATGGGAAATGGACAGATGGGAAAAGGATGGATGGATGGAAAAGGGATGGATGGACAGGAAAGGGACAGTGGGAAAAGGATGGATGGAAAAGGGACGGATGGAAGGGAAAGGGATGGATGGAAAAGGGACGGATGGAAAAGGGATGGATGGATGGAAAAGGGATGGACAGATGGATGGGAAAAGGACAGATGGAAAAGGGACGGATGGATGGGAAAGGGACGGATGGATGGGAAAGGGACAGATGGAAAAGGGATGGATGGATGGATGGATGGGAAAGGGAGGGATGGGAAATGGACAGATGGGAAAAGGATGGATGGATGGAAAAGGGACGGATGAAAAAGGGATGGATGGACGGAAAAGGGATGGATGGATGGAAAAGGGACGGACAGATGGATGGGAAAGGGACAGATGGAAAAGGGATGGATGGATGGGAAAGGGACGGATGGAAAAGGGACGGACGCATGGGAAAGGGACGGATGGAAAAGGGATGGGTGGATGGGAAGGGGACGGACGGATGGGAAAGGGACGGACGGGAAATGGACAGATGGGAAATGGACAGATGGGAAAAGGATGGATGGATGGAAAAGGGACAGATGGAAAAGGGACGGATGGAAAAGGGACAGATGGAAAAGGGACAGATGGAAGGAAAAGGGACAGATGGAAGGAAATGGGACAGATGGAAAATAGATGGATGAATGGATGGAAAAGGGACGGATGGATGGGAAAAGGATGGGTTTTGGGGTGAAAACGGGGCTTTTTGGGGTACTCACCGCTGAGCGAGCGGCTCGGGGAGGAGTGCTGGCTGTTGGGGGTGCTCACCGTGGCTCCCACGATGGCCGAGCTGAACTCCTTCTCCAGCGAGGAATCCCCGCTGCCTTCGGGAGGGGAAACACACATCAGCGGCGCCCCCAAACCCCCCGTGGGGCCCCCCAGCTTTAAACGGGGGTGCCGTGGGGCCCGGGGACGCGGCGTCACCCCCACTGCACCGTCCCGCCCAGAGCTCGGTGCTTTCTGGACCGCGCTCCTCCCGCTGCGACCACCCCCAAAACCCACCCCGGTGACAATGGTGACAATCCCCAGGTGCCACTCGCACCCCGGGGACAGCCCAGACGGACCCCGCGATGGGCCCGTTCACACCAAAAGTCAATTCGGTTTGCGCGGCACCTCCGACTCATTCTTTCCCCCTTGGGGCACAGCCGGTTTCTGTTCCGGTGACACTGTCTGGGGGGCCCTGCCAGCCCCCCCATGTCCCCAAGGTGCCGGGATGGGGACAGCGGGACTCACAAGGGCCCTTAGTGCAGCTGGGAACGTTACATTGGAATATTCCCACCTGCAGAAACTCTTCTCCTGGGGCTCCCAGTTCAGCCCAGGGCCCCCAGTTCAGCCCTGGGGCCCCCAGTTTAGCCCAGGGCCCCCAGTTCGGCCCAGGGCCCCCAGCTCGGCCCAGGGCTCCCAGTTCAGCCCAGTGTCCCCAGTTCAGCCCAGTGTCCCCAGTTCAGCCCAGTGCTCCCAGTTCAGCCTGTGGCTCCCAGTTCAACCCTGGGTCCCCAGTTCAGCCCGGGGCCCCCAGTTCAGCCCAGGGCTCCCAGTTCAGCCCAGGGCTCCCAGTTCAGCCCAGGGCCCCCAGCTCGGCCCAGGGCTCCCAGTTCAGCCTGGGGCTCCCAGTTCAGCCCAGTGTCCCCAGTTCAGCCCAGGGCTCCCAGTTCAGCCTGGGGCTCCCAGTTCAGCCCAGGGCCCCCAGTTCAGCCCGGGGCTCCCAGTTCAGCCTGGGGCTCCCAGTTCAGCCTGGGGCTCCCAGTTCAGCCCAGGGCCCCCAGTTCAGCCCGGGGCTCCCAGTTCAGCCCAGTGCCCCTAGATCAGCCCAGGGTCCCCAGTTCAGCCCAGTGCCCCCAGTTCAGCCCAGGGCCCCCAGTTCAGCCCAGGGCCCCCAGTTCAGCCCAGTGCTCCCAGTTCAGCCTGGGGCTCCCAGTTCAGTTCAGCCTGGGGCTCCCAGTTCAGCCCGGGGCCCAACGGTGACCGGGACGCTGAGCTCAGGAACTGTCTCCTTAAACCACAAATCAGTCGGGACCCCCAGCCCCATTCACCCCCCCAGGGGTTGTTCTTTCCTCCCGCGGTCACAGATTTGGTGAACCCCCCCCCCTCCGCCACCTGGTGAATCTGAGTCTAGTGAAACCGCTGCGACGCAAGGAGTTAATGAGAAAGCTGAGTAACGAGCTTTGTGGAGGGGGGCGGAGAGCCCCTCTCCCCATCACTCCAGGGACCAAAACCCCCCCAGGCGCCCACATTCCCTTCCATAAGCACTATGGGGGGGTCCGGGCTCTTTTCCCCGCTCCCCGCCAACACTGGGGGTTCAAACCCCCCAATATCCGCGGGATCTGCTCCCTGCGCATCCCCCTGCGTGCGGCATGGAGTTATCTCAATCTCCCCCCCCCACCCGTTATGTTATTCTCCCCGTACCTCGATGCCCCGGAGCGCTATCGCAGCCAACTCCTTGGAAACCGGGGCCGCGGTGCTGCCGGGGCGCACGCAGCCGCTCACCTTCCAGGAAGAGCGGATTATTCCTGGAAACCAGGGAAAAACCGCCGCCGGTTTTACCGGCAGAGAGCACCGGGGAGCGGGAACCGGGGGGGGGATACGGTGGTTTAACACAGGACCCGAAACACGAGCGGGAAACGGAGGGTGCGACGGGCAGAGTGACGACGGCACCGTCGACGGCTCCGGGAACGGAGGAGACATTGGGACCCCCCCGGGATGCGGGGAGATGCTCGGCGGCAAAAAGAGGCGATTCGCAGCTTTCCAGCATCCGTATCAAAGCAGCGGAGCCGCGGCGAGTTGGGTTTTGGTGGCTTTGCAAAACCCAACCTTGGTGCCGGGTTTAAGGCTGAGAGCGCCCGGGCGATGCCGAGAGCAGAAACCCCCGTTTGCCAGCCCGTTCCCCATCCCGACGCCCCCGGGAGAGGTTCGACACCCCAAACTGGAGCTGAAGTTCAACGCTGAGAAGAATAGAAGCCAAAAAGTGGGATTTCTCCTGGGTTCTTTTGGGTACAAAGGTTGGATGTGGCGGCCTGTTCTCTGCTCCAAACTCAGCTCCGCTACCCTCTGGATCCCAGAGGCTCCCTCTCGGCCCAAAGGATCCCTCTTGTATCCCAAAGGATCCCTGTTCAACCCAAAGGATCCCTCTTGTATCCCAAAGGATCCCTGTTCAACCCAAAGGATCCCCCTTGTATCCCAAAGGATCCCTGTTTACCCCAAAGGATCCCCCTTGTATCCCAAAGGATCCCCCTTGTATCCCAAAGGATCCCTGTTCAACCCAAAGGATCCCCCTTGTATCCCAAAGGATCCCCCTTGTATCCCAAAGGATTCCTGTTCAACCCAAAGGATCCCCCTTGTATCCCAAAGGATCCCTGTTCAACCCAAAGGATCCCCCTTGTATCCCAAAGGATCCCTGTTCTACCCAAAGGATCCCCCTTGTATCCCAAAGGATCCCCCTTGTATCCCAAAGGATCCCTGTTGTTCAACCCAAAGGATCCCTGTTTATCCCAAAGGATCCCTGTTCAACCCAAAGGATCCCCCTTGTATCCCAAAGGATCCCTGTTCAACCCAAAGGATCCCCCTTGTATCCCAAAGGATCCCTGTTTATCCCAAAGGATCCCTGTTCAACCCAAAGGATCCCCCTTGTATCCCAAAGGATCCCTGTTTATCCCAAAGGATCCCTGTTCAACCCAAAGGATCCCCCTTGTATCCCAAAGGATCCCTGTTCAACCCAAAGGATCCCCCTTGTATCCCAAAGGATCCCTGTTTATCCCAAAGGATCCCTGTTCAACCCAAAGGATCCCCCTTGTATCCCAAAGGATCCCTGTTCAACCCAAAGGATCCCCCTTGTATCCCAAAGGATCCCTGTTTATCCCAAAGGATCCCCCTTGTATCCCAAAGGATCCTCCTTTTACCCCAAAGGATCCCCCTTTATCCTAAACAATCCCCCTAACCCCAAAGGTTCCCCCTAATCCCAAAGGTTCCCCTTTGATCCCAAAGGATCCCCCGGGGTATCCGAGCCGATCCCACCACCAAACCTCCCCAAATTCGGGGTCCCCCAGCAATTCCCCTCCCCAAAAACTCCTCAAACGCGGCAATTTCGGGTGACATTTGGTTCGCTCCCCAAGGGACACGCTCTGAGCGACCTCCGCACCCAAACCCCCTTGTTTTGGGGGGGTTTTTTGGGGGTCCCCCACGATACCGGCTCCGTCTCACCCAGAGCCGTTTCAAAACCGCTCTGTTTTCCGGTGAACAATTCAAAGGCAAAAACACCCCACATCTCACATTTCGCGATGAGTTTCCGGGCTTTCGGTTGACGAGCTTTTTCTTAAGAGTTCGTTTAATTAAAACCCGTTTCGCAGAACCGAGTTTCGAGACTCCGCTCCGTTTCCTCTGCTCGTCACGGAGCCGCCGCAGCTCAGCCGCCCAAGCTTAATTAGCAGGCGCTGACCTCAGCCCTAACGATGAGCTGAGCTTTGTTAGGCCGGTACCAACCTTTGGGGCTGGGGATTTGCTCCTCAAGCACCACACGAGCGCAGGATTATCGGGGAGACCCTCGAGCTCCTTCTGCCTTTGCCGCTTCTAAACCTGCGCCAAGTTTGACCCGAATCCCCCATTTTTAAGACGGACAAAGCGAGGGGTTCGCACCCCAAACCACCCCAAACCCACCGGTGGGATTTGCGGGCGAGCGGATCAACCTAAATACTGAATCGTGGGTTCAACATCCCCGAGATTGGGACTGAACCCCCCGTTTTGGGAGCCCCAAAGAAGGACCAACCTCCCCGACACCTCCTGCTGTCAAGAGGGAAAATCAGGTTTTCTTTCCATTTTGGAACGTCCCCAGGTGTATAACCCGAGCCTAAACTTCCCAGGCTCAGCCTAAACTTCCCAGGCTCAGCCTAAACATCCCAGGCTCAGCCTAAACATCCCAGGCTCAGCCTAAATACCGCTCCTTTCAAATGAGCTGTTTATGACGCTTCTCAGGTACTTAAGGAAAGATGCTGATGTCCTGAATCCTGTTCAACACTTAATCCCTGACGGCGAAGCGACCGAGATGGGGACAGATTGACAAACCCCAGCGTCACTGTCGCAGAATGCAACCCCCCTCCCTCCTTCACTCTTTCTCTGCTACTTGACGCTAACAGCTTCTTTTGTTTGGCCCAGAGCACCCTGGCTCCCGGGACATTAGAAGAAGGGGGTGCCAAGGCACACTGAGCCGTGCCCAGTGTGGGGGATGTTTGGAGGCTTCAGGGGCACCCACAGCCAGTGTGGGGGTGCAGAGAAGCTTCTAGAGTGCCTACAGTCAGATCTGACCAGATAAAAACGGGACTCTCGTCGAGACCTAAGCCCCATTTTGTGTGGGGGTCTCTTGGAGTACGAGCGTAGCCACTGCCGCCAGGAGAGCCCCCCCTCCCCGGGATGGAGACTCCGCTTGCCTCGCCGCCACGGGTGTAAGTAAAACTTCTCGCAGGATTGCGAGTATATTTATACTTTTCGTGCACATTTGCACGTGTAAAATTAATCCTCGCAGAATCGCGGGTGTATTTTTCTTTCCGTGCACATTTGCACAAGTACTTTATTTCCTCGCACAATCGCGAGTGTAATTTCCTCCCGTGCTTCCACATAAGCACGTGTAGGATTCCGTGCACATTTGCACGTGTAAAATAACTCTCGCAGGGCTGCGAGCGTATTGTAAATTTGCACTCGCGGAATCGCGAGTGCACACTTTCCGTACTCACTACGAGTACGTGTATCTCTCTAAAAATAATCCCGCACCCCCGTTTAGGCAAGTGTGTATTCCTCCGGGACTCAGGGACGGCTCCGGCATCGTTTTGGTGAAGCCACGTGCATGCACACTGTGGACCACCTGTTGGTTATATCAGTGGCTGCCCCTCAAATAATTTCCTCAACTGATATCCGAACCTGTATTTAAGTCACTTTTGGAGTGCTAAAACCCTGTTTTTCACCGGTTCAATAAAAGTGGTTTTGGACCTTGTTGTCCCTTAAATTGACCTGTGGGTTGCCTCCGTGACAGTCACCGACCCGAAAACACCGGTAAAACGGAGACGGGACGTACCAGATATGTAAGATCGGCCATTACAGTCTTCTATGTCCATCCTTCAGGTGCTTTGCTGAAAGAGAAAAGCAGATCTGGGTTAGAGCTGCTTAAACTGCCCCCCCCCGAGCTAAAACCGGCTTTTGGAGCTGGTATTTACACCGGGAAACACGGCGGGTCCATGCCAAGGCGAAGGTTTTGGCTTATCTATGAGAAACCACAGGGTTTTGGGTGTGAGATGCTGTCCCGATAGCAAAGAATCAGCCACATGTGCTGCTCGCCCCATTTGGGGAGATAACGAATGTTTTATACATTGAAACAGGTTTTATTTGGTGATTATTGCGGCGGTTGAAGAAACAAGACAAGCCCGGTTTGAGAAACGAGGGGGTTGCTCTTGGGGGGGAAATGGAGGGTTTGCTGCGGAGAACAATTAAAAATCAAGCAATAATTAGTGGGGATGAATCTCCTCGCAAAGGGGAATCGCGTGGTGGCTCCTTTTCCCCATTTCTGCACCAGCCCCGGGGGGTTTTTGGGGTGTTTTGGTGCCTTTTTAGAGCGGAAAGACACCGGTCGCTGCCTTTTGGTGCCGCCCCTTTGAAACACGGATCTATTCTTATAATAACTTCTTGAATGGTACAAAGCACAACGCGGGGTAAGCACAGATGCAGACGAGGCGCCTTAAGCCGGGCTTAGCGCCCCTAGGCTGGGCTTAGCGCCCCGGAATGTAAGATGAACAGAGACGACCGTAATTCAGGTCGGAATCTCTTAAATGTCGCGCAATTTAAAAAGTAATAAAATAAAGAGCGAGGGCCAAGCGACCGATGGGTGAACACAGAACAACCCGTCACAGCGGGACCTGAGAACACAGATAACGAGACGTTAATTTCCCTTCGTATAATCAGCCAATAATGACCCAAATCCAACCGAGCTGACGAGCCCGTTCCGTACGCTCCTCCTTGTTAAAAGAGATCGATTCCTCGCTCCTTTTGTGTTTTAAAATGAAATAGTAATTAAACGAAGCACCGGGGTTGATTCAGGACCCCCGCGCCGGGTGTTATTTGGCCCCGCAACGGGGAATCGCAACTTGTGTGTGTGACGCCGATTGGGGTCGAACCTCCCGGTGTGGGGTCGAACCTCCTGCTTTGGGGTCGAACCTCCTGGTTTGGGGCTGAACCTCCCGGTTTGGGGTCGAACCTCCTGGTTTGGGGCTGAACCTCCCGGTTTGGGGTCGAACATCCTGGTTTGGGGCCGAACCTCCTGGTTTGGGGTCGAACCTCCCGGTTTGGGGCCGAACCTCCAGGTTTGGGGTCGAACCTCCCGGTTTGGGGTCGAACCTCCAGGTTTGGGGTCGAACCTCCCGGTTTGGGGCCGAACCTCCAGGTTTGGGGTTGAACCTCCAGGTTTGGGGCCGAACCTCCAGGTTTGGGGTTGAACCTCCAGGTTTGGGGCCGAACCTCCCGGTTTGGGGCCGAACCTCCCGGTTTGGGGCCGAACCTCCCGGTTTGGGGTCGAACCTCCCGGTTTGGGGCTGAACCTCCCGGTTTGGGGTCGAACCTCCCGGTTTGGGGTCGAACCTCCCGGTTTGGGGCCGAACCTCCCGGTTTGGGGCCGAACCTCCCGGTTTGGGGTCGAACCTCCCGGTTTGGGGTCGAACCTCCAGGTTTGGGGTCGAACCTCCCGGTTTGGGGCTGAACCTCCCGGTTTGGGGTCGAACCTCCCGGTTTGGGGCTGAACCTCCCGGTTTGGGGTCGAACCTCCCGGTTTGGGGCTGAACCTCCAGGTTTGGGGTAAAACCTCCAGGTTTGGGGTCGAACCTCCAGGTTTGGGGTCGAACCTCCCGCTTTGGGGTCGAACCTCCCGCTTTGGGGCCGTCTCGGCTTCTTCATCAGGTGGGATCATCAGCTTGGGAAGCGCAGCCTGAAACACGCAGGGAAATGAGAGCAGAACGGCGCCGCTCGCGCCCCCCCTCCGAAATCAGGACTTTGCCCCAAGTGGCGACGCTCAAGGAATACGGAATAAAAAATAACTCCTCAGAATTAACCCAATTTATAAAAAATCTACGCTCCGTCTGGGCGTGATGTAATTAGCAAACGTCCTTTGCACTAATAACGAGCTGTTAATAACGGGATCTGATGGTAGAATACCCCAAAATACCACGTTTTCACCCCATTTTCCCGTTTGGGGGATGACGCTCGGTGCAGCGAATGCAACACGAGTGTCGCCCGCTTGCCGATGTGATTCCGCTTCAAAGCGGCCGATGGCAAAAAGCAGCACAAACCGTAATAAATGGCTCGTTTTAAAGATGTTTCCAGGGTCCGGCGGTTGCCACCGGGTTGGAATCACCGGCCAAGCGGGAATTGAGTCTTTGTTGGGCGCCACAGCCCTCCGGGCGTCACCAAATAACAGCCTGAGCCCGCAAGAGAGGGGGAGATGCGGGAGGACGGAGAAGCTGCTTCTTCTTTAGTGTCAGCTCGGACAGACGGACGGACGGACGGAGGGACGCGGTCGCTAACGATGCTCAGGTTTTAAATGGAATCGATTCACCGGGAGCGGAGGAAAATGCCCCCCCCCCCCCCCCACCCCGGTTGGGTGGTGGAATTCCCTGATCCTGAAATTGCGCGAATGCGGCGGGCGCTGGGGACACTGAGGGTTTTGGGGACATTGAGGGTTCTGGGGACATTGAGGGTTCTGGGGACACTGAGGGTTCTGGGGACACTGAGGGTTCTGGGGACATTGAGGGTTTTGGGGACACTGAGGGTTCTGGGGACACTGAGGGTTCTGGGGACATTGAGGGTTTTGGGGACACTGAGGGTTTTGGGGACATTGAGGGTTCTGGGGACATTGAGGGTTTTGGGGACACTGAGGGTTTTGGGGACATTGAGGGTTCTGGGGATACTGAGGGTTTTGGGGACACTGAGGGTTTTGGGGACACTGAGGGTTCTGGGGACACTGAGGGTTCTGGGGACATTGAGGGTTCTGGGGACATTAAGGGTTTTGGGGACACTGAGGGTTTTGGGGACACTGAGGGTTCTGGGGACACTGAGGGTTTTGGGGACACTGAGGGTTCTGGGGACACTGAGGGTTCTGGGGACATTAAGGGTTTTGGGGACACTGAGGGTTCTGGGGACACTGAGGGTTCTGGGGACATTAAGGGTTTTGGGGACACTGAGGGTTCTGGGGACACTGAGGGTTCTGGGGACACCGAGGTTTTGGGGACACTGAGGGTTCTGGGGACACTGAGGGTTCTGGGGACACTGGGGTGCCCCTGAGTGCTTGCAAGTAAAAGGTAAAATGGGGACAAACCCCATAATCTGGGGGCACCAGGGAGATGGGACCCACAAGTGTCCCCCAAAAACGTCGGTGTCCAAGGAGAGCCCCCCATGTAACCTGGACTTCAGGAAGGAGCAACTGGAGCCTTGTCCTGTCCCCCTTGGGGACCCCCCCCGGGTTTGGGGGTGATCAAATGGAGGGGGTTGGTGGCATCGGGGTTTTTGGGGAGCCCCCCACAATGTCCCCAGAGCTGCTGCGGAGCCAATAATGGGGGGGGCACATAGAAATGGGGGAGAACACATAGAAATGGGGGGAACATGTAGAAACGGGGGGAACACGTAGAAACGGGGGGACACGTAGAAATGGGGGGGGGGACACGTAGAAAAGGGGGGACACGTAGAAAAGGGGGGACACGTAGAAAAGGGGGGGACACGTAGAAACGGGGGGACACGTAGAAAAGGGGGGGGACACGTAGAAACACGGGGGGGACCACGTAGAAAAGGGGGGGACACGTAGAAAAGGGGGGGGGACCCCACACCTGAGCTTCCTCCCTACATCAGTGGGGGGGCAAGAGGACGCCCCCCCAAAACCCCAACGCGGGAAACGATGCCCAATGCAGACGGACAGACGGACCCCACCACAGTCCCCCCCGCGCTGGCGAAAGGGCTACGAGGGGATTTCAGGGCTCCCCCCCCCCCCAAAAGGCGACCCCGGGGTGGGGGTTGGACCGTCCCCAAACCCCTGACACCCCCAACACACGGGCCCAAAGCAGCCGGACACCCCCCTCCCCAAAACACCCCCCCCGCCCCCTGACAGCCCCCCCCCGCCGCCCCCCGTTCTCTCACCGGCGGGGCGCGGGGAGGCCCCCCCGGGCCGGCCCGGCCGCGGGGCTCAGGGAGCGGCGGGGGGGGCTCAGGGCCGCGGCGGCTCCATCGGCGGCTCCACCGGCGGCGGCTTCACCTGAGGAGCGCCCGGGCCCCCCCGAGCCACTTCCGGCCCCCGCGCGCCGCCAGCCCGCGCGGCCGAGCGCCGAGCGCCTCGAGCAGGGGGGCGCCGCCGCCGCCATGGGGGGGGGGGGGGGGGGGGGGGGCGAGAGGGCGCGCTCAGCCGAGCGCCGGCGCATCGAGCGGCCGCCGGCTGCACAGGGGAGGGCAGAGGAGCGCCGAGAGGAGTCGGGGGGAGCGCCGAGGGCATCGATGGAGGTGGGGGGGGTTGATCGATAGGCGGTGATCAATACGCGATGATCCATAGGCCATGATCGATAGGCGGTGATCAATACGCGATGATCCATAGGCCATGATCGATAGGTGGTGATCAATACGCGATGATCCATAGGCCATGATCGATAGGCGGTGATAAATACGCGATGATCCATAGGCCATGATCGATAGGCGGTGATCAATACACGATGATCCATAGGCCATGATCGATAGGCGGTGATCAGTAGGCAGTGACTGATGCGTGTTGATCAAGTGGCGGTGATCAATAGGTGGTGATCGATAGGTGATAATTAGGCAATAATTGATAACAGATAAGGGTCCCATAAGGTCAGGGGGTCCCACAGGATCAGGGGTTATATGAGGTCAGGGGGTCCTGTGGGGTCAAGGGGTCCCATAAGGTTGGGGGGGGTCCCATAGAGTCAGGGGTTATATGGGGTCAGGGGGTCCCACAAGGTCAGGGGGTCCCATAGGGACAGGGGTCACTTAGGGTCCCAGGGTCCTGTGGGGTCAGGGGGTCCCATAGAGTCAGGGGTTATATGGGGCCAGGGGGGTCCCATAGGGCCAGGGGTCACTTAGGGTCCCAGGGTCCTGTGGGGTCAGGGGGTCCCATAAGGTCGAGGGGGTCCCATAGAGTCAGGGGTTATATGGGGTCAGGGGGGTCCCATAGGGCCAGGGGTCACTTCGGGTCCCAGGGTCCCGTGGGGTCAGGGGGTCCCATAAGGTCGAGGGGGGTCCCATAGAGTCAGGGGTTATATGGGGTCAGGGGGGTCCCATAGGGACAGGGGTCACTTAGGGTCCCAGGGGGTCACGGGGTCCCATAAGGTCGAGGGGGTCCCATAGAGTCAGGGGTTATATGGGGTCGGGGGGTCCCATAGGGCCAGGGTTCACTTAGGGTCCCAGGGGGTCAGGGGGTCCCATAAGGTTGAGGGGGTCCCATAGAGTCAGGGGTTATATGGGGTCAGGGGGTCCCATAAGGCCAGGGGGGTCCCATAGGGCCAGGGGTCACTTAGGGTCCCAGGGTCCCGTGGGGTCAGGGGGTCCCATAAGGTCGAAGGGGTCCCATAGAGTCAGGGGTTATATGGGGTCAGGGGGTCCCATAAGGCCAGGGTGGTCCCATAGGGACAGGGGTCACTTAGGGTCCCAGGGTCCCATGGGGTCAGGGGGTCCCATAAGGTCAAGGGGGTCCCATAGAGTCAGGGGTTATATGGGGTCAGTGGGTCCCATAGGGACAGGGGTCACTTAGGGTCCCAGGGCCAAATGGGGTCAGGGGGTCCCACAGGCTCAGGGGCACTGTGGGGTCCCAGGGTCACCTGGGGATGGGGCGGGGGGGTCCCACTGCAGAGTATCCAGGGGCTGTGGGGGCTCCCCGTGGCCACCCCCGTGTCCCCGTCCCCCCCCCGCTGCCCCCCCGCTGTCCCCGGAAACCACCGAGTCCATAAACCCACAATCTTTATGGAGCCACTTTCACACATTGAGGGCCATAAAACGCGGCGACCTTTGAGCCGCCGGGGCGGGGGGGGGGGGGACACAGCCAGCCAGACGGACGGACACGCACCGCGCGTGCTCAGCGGGTGACGGTGACACGCACGCGGTGCCAGGCGTTGCTCAGCACCCCGCGCAGGTTCCAGATGGCGGCCACCCCGTCGGGCTGCACGTTGTAGCTCCCGTCCACCGCCTTGCACACGATCTCCAGCTCCGTCCCCGCCGCCACCGGCGCCCGCAGCTCCCACAGCCGCCAAGCCCACGCGCGCCCCGGCACCGGCCGCTCGCCCGTCAGCCGCGCCACCCGCCAGCTCCGGCCGCCGTCCAGCGACACGTCCACCCGCACCACCTCCCGCCCGCCCCCGCTCCACGCGTAGCCCTTGACCGTCAGCTCCCCCGCCGGCACCGCGGCGCCGGGGCGCGGCTGAGTGATGGCCGACTGCACCGGCAGCTCCTGGATGGCCGGCGCCGTCGTGTAGTCCACGGTGTCCCAGTCCACGCAGGGGGAGAAGCCCTTGTAGTCGTTCTGCTGCCAGTGGCTGGGGCTCTCGGCCGCGCTCACGGCCACGCGCCGCAGCCACTTGACGCTGCGCGCGCCCACCACGCCGGGCACCACCACGCGCACCGGGAAGCCGTGGTCGCGCGGCAGCTCCCGCCCGTTCATCTCGTACGCCAGCAGCACGTCGGCGCCGGCGCTGAGCGCGCGGGCGTACGGGATGGACGCGCCGTACGGGGCCCCCCCGGCGTCGACGTCCAGCCCTTCGAAGCAGACGTGCCACTCGCCCTCCCGCTCCGCCGGGAAGCCGGCGTGGAGCAGCACGTCGCGCAGCCGCGCCCCCCCCCAGCGCGCCGTGCCGATGGCGCCGATGTCCCACGGCAGCCCCTTGACGGGGCGCACGCGGCTCATCTCGGCGCGCCGGTTGCCGGCGCACTGCAGCGTGGCCGTCACCTCGTGCTTGGGGAAGCGGCTGCGGAGCTCCGGTAAGGACAGCGATAACGACACCCCCCCCGGGCCCTCCACCCACAGCCGGTAGGTCTCGGGGTCCACGGCCGGCACCGGGAGGTGGTTGCGGGTGAAGAAGAGCTCGTTGGGCGTCAGGAAGCGCTCGGCCAGCAGCTCGGCCGGCGGCTCCGCGTTGAACGGCTTCTGGCTGTTGACGCGCAAACCGGGGTGCCGGGGGGGGTCCCCGGCGAAGGGGTCCCGGGTGTCGGTGGGGGCCAGCGGCGCCTCCTGGGGGTCCAGCTCCCCCACTTTGTACTCACGCAGCAGCTCCAGGACGTGGGGCTGGTTGTGGACGCCGTAGAGGGCCCAGAAGGGCTCGAGGGCTCCGCCGGCCGCCAGCAGCAGCTTGTCGGCCCCCCCCGGGTGCAGCTCCACGAAGTCGGTGACGTCGAAGACCTCGGTGCCGTGGGTCACCCAGACGCGGTCGCGGGGGGTGCGGTGCCGCCCGACCTCCTCCCGCGTGTACAGGGGGAACCGGGGGGGCGGGGGGGCCTGGGCCGCCTGGGCGACCTGGGGGGACCCCGGTGACGTCAGTGGGGAAGCTGCACCCCAGGGACCCCCCATCGCCATCACCCTGGGGTGACCAGGGGGATGTGGCATCCCCCGACCCCCCCACTCCGAGATATGGGACGGGGGGGTCCCAGACAACCTGGACACCCCAGTGCTGCACCCCGTGGACCCCATCTCTCCATGACCCTGGGGTGTCCCCCCCAAAATCAGCACCCCAGGGGGGTGACGGGGGGATGCGGCATCCCCTGCCCCCCCCAGCTGCCTCTGAGAAGAGTGATGGGGGTCCCAGAGGACCTGGACACCCCGGTTATGCCCCCCCGGGACCTGCTGTCCTGGTTCCGCACCCCCCCCCCCCCTCCCCGGATTCAGACCGTCCCCCTGGCCGGGATTCAAACCTTCCCCCCGGGATCCAGACCCCCCGGTGCTGCCCCACCCGGGACCCCCAAATCCCGGCGCTGCCCCGCCGGGACCCTCCTATCCCGGTGCTGTCCCCGCCCTGGGATTCAGCCCCCCCCCGAAATTCAGCCCTCCCAGGGGTGTCCGCCCCCCTCGGAGGCTCCGGGCATCCGGTGCCGCCCCCCCGGTCCCGCTCACCCGCCGCCGCCGTTCTCCGTAGGCCAGCGCAGCCCCGAGGCCCAGCAGCGCCGCCAGCACCGGGGCCGCCCCCCGACGACCCCCCGCGGCCGGGCTGCCGGTGGGGGAGCGGGAGCAGGGCCGGCGGGGCAGCGGCAGCGGCGGGAGCCTGCGGGAGAACGGGGCTGAGACCGCGAACGGGCACCGGGGATCGGCACCGGGGCTCCGCGGGGACCCCCGAGGGGGCGGCTCGTACCTGCGCCCGGTAACGGCTCGGAGCAGCAGCATCGCGGCGGCACCTGCACGGGAGAGCGCGGCTGTGGCGGCCACCGGGGACCGGGCACCGTTATCGGGAAGCGGCACCGGCGGAGCTGTCGCTGCCCCGCGAAAAGCGGCCACCGGGACCCACGCGGGGCATCCCCGCTCCTCGCCACCCCCCTTCGCTCCGGTGTCGCCGCCCCCAGCCCCGTCCCGGCCCCGGTTCGCCCCGTTACGCACCTGCGTTACGGCTCCGGTAGCGGCACCTCCCGCCGCTCTCTGCCTCTTTAAGAGAGGGGCGACGGGCGTGGCCTCGCCCGCTGGCCACGCCCCCTCCCGCGCCTGGAGGGGCTGTGTGGGCGTGGCTTAGCCCCCGTGGTGGGGTCCGCCGGGGCGGGGCTTAAAGGGGCAACAGCACCGAGCGGCTTAAAGAGGCAACGCGGCGGGGATTTAAAGGGCCAGCGCTGCCACGGGAACGGGGGGAAACCGGGGCCGGTCCCGTTCTTCTCCCCGGTCGACCGAGGAGCCGCCGTCCAGCTGGAGGGACCGAAAAGCCCTATCGGGGCAAGGCGGGGACGTCTCAGGGGCTGGTGGCAGCGGGCGGGAGGCGTCGCGAAGCCAAAGTCAACCCCCCCCGCCCCCAAATCCAACAAGGACCTTGTTTTCCTTCCATTTTTTTCTCGTTTACTTACATTAAATACAGCGGTTGTTGAGTTCTGTTATCATGATTTGTTATTTGAATGCGACGGAGGAGCTTTCTCAAAGAAAACAAAACCCAAAGAGGAATAATTATGGGAGAAGAAGCGAGAAAGAGCGAGAAAAGCTGCAGCGTCCCCCGTTTGGTCCGGGGTGGGGGGCGCGGGAGGATGGGGGTCACCGCTCGGGGTCCCCACACACCCTGGTTAAAGAGTCATCAATATTAAGGGGGGGGGCTCCGCCAACCGGACCCCACCCCAAAGCAAAACAAAGCCCAAACCATTGCCTGTGGGGGGTGGGGAGGGGGTTTCTCTGCCCACCCCCCCTAGGGGGGGGTTTCATTGGGGACGGGTCCCTCCACCCCACAACCCCAGTGCCCCCCCACCCCGCCCAGGACCAAAGGAAAAACCACCCCAAAATGGGGGCATTTCCAGGAGTAAAGTGCAAACCAGAGATCGGGGAGGGGGCACGGGGTGCAGGGGTACCCCCCCCCCCCATAAAACACCCCCAGGCACGTCCGATCCTCCAGCAAAAAACAACAAAGGCCACCCGGGAAGAAATTGAGGACGCTGCAGCTTTTCTCCCCCCGGCAGCAAAATGGGAGAAACGGTGGGGGGGGGGGAACAAACCAAAAATAATACAAATTATAAAGGAATCCACGACAGAACCCCGAGTTTTCCGGGGTCTCCGGTTTGTCCAACGTGAAATAGCAGAGGGGGGCGGGAAGATGATGAAGGGAGAAAAAAACCCAACAAAACAACCCCAAAACGAACCAAAAATGAGAATATCAGGGCGCTATTTGCACCTATAATACAAAGTGAAGAAGAGTTTGTCGTCCTCTGTTGGTTTCTCGACGTTAAGTCCCCGGCGGCTCTCGGTGCTGACGGTGTCTGGTGGCGGTTTCGAAGCATTAAAAAGTGCCGTTAAAGGAGGGAGGGGGTTTTTTTGGGTGGGGGGGGCGCTCCGGGGTCTTCCTCAGTTGCTACAGCACTGGCTCCGGCTCTGCGGGTTCTGCTCGTGCAGGTCGACCCCCCGGCTGCGGCCCCCGGCGCCCCCCGTGCTCTGCGGCTCCGTCTTTGGCAGCTTCTTGGCTATGGGGGGGGAAAAATGGGGGTGATGGGGATGGTGACGTTCACCGCGGTCATGGAGCCTCCCCAGGGCTGAGGAGCCGTTACCTTCGAGCTCTGGGAGGGAAAAGACTCCAGCTCTGCTTGGCCCCCCAAAACCCCTCTGGACTTTGGGTAGACCCCCCAAAACCCCTCCCTGGTTCCTCATTGATGGCCAAGAGGTCATTGATGTCCATGGCCAACAACCCCCCCTGGGGCTGAGGAGCCGTTACCTTCGAACTCTGGGAGGGAAAAGGCTCCAGCTCTGCTTGGCCCCCCCAAAACCCCTCTGGACCTCGGGCAGACCCCCCAAAACCCCTCCCTGGTTCCTCATTGATGGCCAAGAGGTCATTGATTGCCAACAAGATGTTGGTGATGGCCAACAACCCCCTCTAGGGATTGAGAAGCTGTTTCCTTTGAGCTCTTGGAGGGAAAAGGCTCCAGCTCTGCTTGGCCCCCCAAAACCCCTCTGGACCTCGGGCAGACCCCCCAAAACCCCTCCTTGGTCCCTCATTGATGGCCAAGAGGTCATTGATGTTCATGGCCAACAACCCCCTCTAGGGATTGAGAAGCTGTTTCCTTCGAACTCTTGGAGGGAAAAGGCTCCAGCTCTGCTTGGCCCCCCCAAAAACCCCTCTGGACTTTGGGTAGACCCCCCAAAACCCCTTCTTGGTTGCCACAAGGTCCCTCACTGATGGCCAAGAGGTCACTGATGTTCATGGCCAACAACTCCCCCTGGGGCTGAGGAGCCGTTACCACCGAGCTCTCAGAGGAACAGGCCCCAGCTCTGCTTGGCCCCCCAAAACCCCTCTGGACCTCGGGCAGACCCCCCAAAACCCCTGCTTGGTCCCTCATTGATGGCCAAGAGGTCATTGATGTTCATGGCCAACAACCCCCTCTAGGGATTGAGAAGCTGTTTCCTTCGAACTCTTGGAGGGAAAAGGCTCCAGCTCTGCTTGGCCCACCCAAAACCCCTCTGGACCTCGGGCAGACCCCCCAAAACCCCTCCCTGGTTCCTCATTGATGGCCAAGAGGTCATTGATTGCCAACAAGATGTTGGTGATGGCCAACAACCCCCTCTAGGGATTGAGAAGCTGTTTCCTTTGAGCTCTTGGAGGGAAAAGGCTCCAGCTCTGCTTGGCCCCCCCAAAAACCCCTCTGGACTTTGGGTAGACCCCCCAAAACCCCTTCTTGGTTGCCACAAGGTCCCTCACTGATGGCCAAGAGGTCACTGATGTTCATGGCCAACAACTCCCCCTGGGGCTGAGGAGCCGTTACCTCCGAGCTCTCAGAGGAACAGGCCCCAGCTCTGCTTGGCCCCCCAAAACCCCTCTGGACCTCGGGCAGACCCCCCAAAACCCCTCCTTGGTCCCTCATTGATGGCCAAGAGGTCATTGATGTTCATGGCCAACAACCCCCTCTAGGGATTGAGAAGCTGTTTCCTTCGAACTCTTGGAGGGAAAAGGCTCCAGCTCTGCTTGGCCCACCCAAAACCCCTCTGGACCTCGGGCAGACCCCCCAAAACCCCTCCCTGGTTCCTCATTGATGGCCAAGAGGTCATTGATTGCCAACAAGATGTTGGTGATGGCCAACAACCCCCTCTAGGGATTGAGAAGCTGTTTCCTTTGAGCTCTTGGAGGGAAAAGGCTCCAGCTCTGCTTGGCCCCCCCAAAAACCCCTCTGGACTTTGGGTAGACCCCCCAAAACCCCTTCTTGGTTGCCACAAGGTCCCTCACTGATGGCCAAGAGGTCATTGATGTTCATGGCCAACAACTCCCCCTGGGGCTGAGGAGCCGTTACCTCCGAGCTCTCAGAGGAACAGGCCCCAGCTCTGCTTGGCCCCCCAAAACCCCTCTGGACCTCGGGCAGACCCCCCAAAACCCCTCCTTGGTCCCTCATTGATGGCCAAGAGGTCATTGATGTTCATGGCCAACAACCCCCTCTAGGGATTGAGAAGCTGTTTCCTTCGAACTCTTGGAGGGAAAAGGCTCCAGCTCTGCTTGGCCCACCCAAAACCCCTCTGGACCTCGGGCAGACCCCCCAAAACCCCTCCCTGGTTCCTCATTGATGGCCAAGAGGTCATTGATTGCCAACAAGATGTTGGTGATGGCCAACAACCCCCTCTAGGGATTGAGAAGCTGTTTCCTTTGAGCTCTTGGAGGGAAAAGGCTCCAGCTCTGCTTGGCCCCCCCAAAAACCCCTCTGGACTTTGGGTAGACCCCCCAAAACCCCTTCTTGGTTGCCACAAGGTCCCTCACTGATGGCCAAGAGGTCACTGATGTTCATGGCCAACAACTCCCCCTGGGGCTGAGGAGCCGTTACCTCCGAGCTCTCAGAGGAACAGGCCCCAGCTCTGCTTGGCCCCCCAAAACCCCTCTGGACCTCGGGCAGACCCCCCAAAACCCCTCCCTGGTTCCTCATTGATGGCCAAGAGGTCATTGATTGCCAACAAGATGTTGGTGATGGCCAACAACCCCCTCTAGGGATTGAGAAGCTGTTTCCTTTGAGCTCTTGGAGGGAAAAGGCTCCAGCTCTGCTTGGCCCACCCAAAACCCCTTTGGACCTCAGGCAGACCCCCCAAAACCCCTTCTTGGTCCCTCATTGATGGCCAAGAGGTCATTGATGTTCATGGCCAACAACCCCCTCTAGGGATTGAGAAGCTGTTTCCTTTGAGCTCTTGGAGGGAAAAGGCTCCAGCTCTGCTTGGCCCCCCCAAAAACCCCTCTGGACCTCGGGCAGACCCCCCAAAACCCCTTCTTGGTTCCTCATTGATGGCCAAGAGGTCATTGATGTCCATGGCCAACAACCCCCCCTGGGGACGAGGAGCCGTTTCCTTCGAGCTCTTTGAGTGAACAAGCTCCAGCTCTTCTTGGCCCCCCAAAACCCCTGTGGACCCTGTGCAGACCCCCCCTCAACCCTCAAAACCCCCCTCAAAACCCCCCAGCCCCTCACCGATGGCCAAGAAGAGATCATTGACGTTCATGGCCGTCTTGGCCGACGTCTCCATGAACAAGAGGCTGTTGTCGTCGGCGTACGCCTGCGCCTCCTGCAAGAGATGGGTGAGGGTCCGGTTACTGAATTCCCCTACCAGGGTGGGGACGGGGCTGGGGACAGGAGGTGACAGTGTCCCCCGGGGGGGGTGACACTCACCTCGTACTCCACCATGCGCTTGCTGGCCAGGTCGGCCTTGTTGCCGGCCAGGGCGATGACGATGCTGGGGCTGGCCTGGCGCTGCAGCTCCTTCACCCAGGTCTTGGCGCGCGCGAAGGTTTCCTGCAAATTATGGGGGGGTCAGCACAAGGGGGGGACATAGAGACCCCCCCCAAGACACCAGCACCCCCGGAGCCGCATGGGTTTCGCTACCGGGGGGTTTAACCACAGTGCTGCTTGTTTAATTGGTTAATTAATTAATGAAGGGACAGAGTGAACCCTCAGCAAGATGAGTTCAATGAAGGGCAGTGGAGCTGGGGAAGGAGGTTGAGGTTGGAAATTAGGGAAAATGTATTAATTAAAGGGTCATTGGGCATTGAACAGGCTGCGCAGGGCAGTGGTGGAGTCACCATCCCTGGGGGGTTGAACAGATGAGGGGACACTTTAATGACAGCGTCAGGGTAACAGTTGGACTCGATCTTTGGGCTTTTCCACCCAAAATGATTCGGTGATTCCACGAGACAAAGACACTGGGGGCTCTGGAGCATCTTCCTGAGCAGGAAAAGACGTGAGAGCCGCGGAGAAGCCGAGAGGGACCGTGTTGATGTGAGAAACATCTTGAGATGATGGACCCAACTTTGTCAGGAGGGGCGACGGGCACAGACCGAAACACGGGGAGGGGAGCGAGTGGGTGACCCCCAACCTGTCCGTGAGTCTGTCCCCACCTGGTTGGTGATGTCGTAGACCACGATGGCGGCCTGAGCCCCCCGGTAGTACATGGGGGCCAGGCTGTGGTACCGCTCCTGCCCGGCCGTGTCCCAGATCTCGAACTTCACCGTCGTGTCGTCCAGGCAGACGGATTGTGTGAGAAACGCGGCTGTGGAGTGGGGGGGGGAACCAAAAACAACAGCGTTAGCATCGCCCCGCTCACCCCAATGCGCAGCGGGGACCTTCCACACCCCAAATGCAGAGCTGGGGACACCCCGACCCCTCAGCGGGACCGGTTGGTGGAGGAGGCGTCAGTGACATTGTGACAAAATCACATAGATCGGGGGGGTCGGTGTTTTGCTCCAAACCAAATCTCCACGATGCTCGTCAGCTGCGGGTTACACCACCGCAATTAAAAGCCTTTGAAAATGAACTGAAATACGTTCATTTCACAGTATCACAGTATGTTTGGGATTGGAAGGGACCTCAAAAGATCATCTAGTCCAATCCCCCCATGGAGCAGGAACACCCAGATGAGGTTACACAGGAACCAGGCGGGTTGGAATGTCTGCAGAGAAGGAGACTCCACAACCCCCCTGGGCAGCCTGGGCCAGGCTCTGCCACCCTCACCACGAACAAGTTTCTGCTCATATTTAAGCAGAACCTCCTGTGTTCCAGTTTGCACCCATTGCCCCTTGTCCTGTCACTGGTTGTCACCAGAAGAGCCTGGCTCCATCCTCCTGACACTCCCCCTTTCCATATTGATCCCCAGGAATGAGTCCCCCCTCAGTCTCCTCTTGTCCAGCTCCAGAGCCCCAGCTCCCTCAGCCTTTCCTCACACGGGAGATGCTCCACTCCCTCCAGCATCTTGGTGGCTGCGCTGGACTCTCTCCAGCAGTTCCCTGTCCTGATGGAACTGAGGGGCCACAACTGGACACAAGATTCCAGGTGTGGTCTCCCCAGGGCAGAGCAGAGGGGCAGGAGAACCTCTCTGACCTACTGACCACCCCCTTCTAACCCACCCCAGGTCCCATTGGCTTCCTGGCCACAAGGGCCCAGTGCTGGCTCAGCCCACAGCACCCGGGATTCCCAGCTGGTCTCCCATCCAAGTACTGACCGGGCCCGACCCTGCTTAGCTTCCGAGATCAGGCATTCTCAGGGTGCTATGGCTGTATATATCATATGTATAGATATGTATGTATACATATATGTTTGCCAAGTATATTCTGATAGTATCTGAACTAAACCCTCTTCTCAAGGGCAGAGCAGAGGGGCAGGAGAACCTCTCTGACCTACTGACCACCCCCTTCTAACCCACCCCAGGTCCCATTGGCTTCCTGGCCACAAGGGCCAGTGCTGGCTCATGGTCACCCTGCTGTCCCCAGGACCCCCAGCTCCCTTTCCCCTACACTGCTCTCTAATATGTAATGTCCCAACCTATACTGGAACCTGGGGTTGTTCCTGCCCAGATGCAGGACTCTACACTTTCCCTTGTTCAATTTCATCAGGTTATTTCATTTGGCCCCTAACGCGGCTCGTAATCCGCTCCCGCTGATGCTAACGCACCCGAGACCGCGGGACAGCGCTCGGTGATGCTCAACACCGATAAAACCCATAGTTATATTGTAAAAACACATCGAAACGGCATTAAAAACAACGGCGGCGCGTTTCCTAACGCCGCGAGCCTCTCGGTTGAGATCCAACGCGCTCCCAGAGCGGCGCGGGGATTCGTTTTGGTGGAACCCGTGTTGATGTGCAACTCGGGGTGTCCCCCAGTGACCCCCCACGGGGGTTCAGATTTAACGGGCGGTTCAACCGGCACGCGTGCGACTCACCGCCGATGGTGCTCTCCTGGTACTCGTGGAACTGGCCCTTGACGAAGCGCAGCACCAGGCTGGATTTCCCCACCGCCGACTCGCCCAGTAGCACCAGTTTGAACTGGCAGATCTTACTGGGCTGGGACTGCCCGTTCGGCCGGGCGGCTCCTCGGCTGCTCATGGCCTGGTTGCTCCTGCCGCTGCTGCCGGCGCCGCGCGCCCGGGGAACCGGAGAGCCGGGAAGGCACCGAGGGGTCGCTGGGTGCGGGGCTGGGGTGCGCTCGGCTGTCCTGGGGGGGGGGAAGAGGGGAGATTTTGGGTGGAAAACACCAAAGATTGAGTCCAACCGTTCACCATCACTAAACAACCCCAAGAACGTCGTGTGTTCGACCCTCTAGGGATGGTGACTCCACTACAGCTTGTTCAACACCCAACAGTCCTTTGGGGCAGAAATCACCCCAAATTTGCCCCCTCAGCCTCCCCTGGTGCCACGTGAGGCGGTTTCCTCTTCTACAAGTTGTTTTCCCAGTTTCTCCAGCATCACCTTAATTTCATCGAATCACAGAATCATTTTGGTTGGAACAGACCCTCAGGATCATCCATCCAACCAGAACCCAACTCCAGCACTAAACCTAAACCTTGTCTAAACACCTTTTAAACCCGCTCAGGGATGGTGACTCCAGCACTGCCCTGGGCAGCCTGTTCAATGCCCCACAGCCCTTTAATGGATAAATTCTCCCAAATTTCCAACCTCAACCCCATTCCCCAGCTCCGTTCCCTTCTCCGAACTCACTCCAGCACCCCAAATGTTCTCTCCATCCTCCTCCGGCTCCACCAAGGGATTAAGATGAGATCACCCAAATTCAGCTCCTTACAGACCATCTGGGGGTCCAGACAAGCCGCAGCCCCCCCAGAACAAGGGGATTTTCCCCCCAAACCATCACGGCACCAGGTGAAGCTCAAGGGCTGCGCTGATCTATAGAACCCCACGGCTCTTTTTGGCGCAGCGATGATCACCACGAGCCGCCGGTTGAGCGAGATTTAAGAACCAGGATGAACCCCCCGTCCCAGGGAGGCAGCAAAAGGCTCCCCCGGTGCCCAACGAGGTTTGGGGAGCCCCATGGAGCCCCCTCGCTCCAGCTGGGACCCCCGGTGGCACCGGGAACACCGAGAACAGCACCAGGAACACCGAGGGCAGCACCGGGAGCCGCGGATTCCTGGCTGGGGAGGGTTGGGACACCCCGGCTGCGTTAACCCCCTTCCCACCCCATCCCAACCGCATTCGAGGGCTCAGCCCGATGCGGATTCACCCGGTGGGTGCTGGAGGGTCCCGTTATGGGGGTTCCCAGTGTTTGCAAACGGAGCCGGTAGAGCTGCCAAGCCCCGTAGAGTCGCCCCATGGCTCTCGGAATCGCTCCCAAGGGAAGGATCTTTTGGGGGGGGCGCAGAGCAGCATCCGTGGGTCCACCAGCAGCGCCGGGGGGTCCAAGCAGCGTCCATGGGTCCCCAGCAGCGTCGGGGGGTCCCCCCGTGTCACCCCCGCCCGGCAGCGGGTCCGGAGCACAAACAGGTGCGGGACGGAGCCCCGGGTGCTGACACTGGGGGGTGCGGGACACGGAAGCCCCGCAGCCCCCCCGGGGCAGAGCCGGGGGCTCCGTCGCTCCCTCCCCCGTTCCCCAAACGGGCGGGTTTGACACCGGAGCCCGCACACCTGGGGGGGTCCTGGACCCCCCCAGCAGCACCTCGGTGACACCGGGAACCACGGGACACGGGGCGTCCCCCGAAAGGACCGAGACCCCCACGGCTCCGGGGGCGGCCGAGCCGCGGGGGCTGCGGCATCCAGCTCCCGGCAGCCCCGGTCAGGGGGACACGGCCCGGCCCGCCGCCCCTCCCCCGGCCCCTCACGGCGCCGCGAGTCCCGCCCGGTCCCCGGCGCCGCCCCGGACCTCCCGCGGCCCCCGGAGCCGCCCCCGGAGCCGCCCGGTCCCGGCCCGGCCCCCCCGGTACCTCGGCCCGGCCCGTCGCGGCCGCCGAGCGCACAAACAGCAGCTCAACCAAACCCTCCTGGCGCGGGGCGGGATTAAGAGGCGGGTCCACCAATCGACGGCTAGCAGCGGGGTGGGGGGCTCGCCCCTTCCGCTCGGCTGAGCCAATGGGAAAAACGGAGAGCGCGTCGCTGCCCCGCCCCGCGTAGGAGAGCCAGTTGACGGCGGGGAAGGGGCGGATGGGCAGCGCCTCGAAGCCAATGGGCGCGAAGGGAGCGGCTGGCCAATGGTCAAGCTGGACGTCACGAAAGAGGCGGGGTTTAAAGTGAGTGAAGGGGAGCGAGGCCAACAGGAAGCGCTGTAGAGTCGGGGGGCGGCACCAACAACAAATAAGGTGACTTAAGGGGGAGGAACCCCGCAAGGGCGGAAGCCAATTAAACGCAGGACACCGGCGCGCTGCCCAATCACAGGGCAGAAAGCGCCCAGGCCGACCAGCCCGAGGCCAGCGGCGCGATGAGTGGCGCGCCCGCTGGGCGGTGCCTCGCAGCCAATCACAGGCGCCGCTCTCCGTGATTGGCAGCTCGGGAACCGCGACCTCGGACCCCGTGGCGGCAGCGCCCTCGTCTGGGGGGGCGGGGCCCGACTCGGCCAATCACGGCGCTCCAGAGCGGCGGTGGGCGTGGCCACCGCAGGGTGTGGCGGTGGGCGGAGCCTCGTGGCAGTGGGCGGGGCGAAGGCGGAGGGGGCGTTGGGGGCTCCTATGGGGACATACAGCAGTTGGGGGGGACACATATCGGGCTATATAGAGCCACGGGGGCACCGATAAGACCGGTGTGGGACCATAGGGTCTGGGGGGGGGGGGGTCTGGGCACCACTGGGCGTCCCCAGGACACCTTTGTGGGGGGGGACACACACACATAGGACAGACCCTGTGGGGTGACGGTGACAGGGTTGTGGGCACCCCCCCCCCCAGGCCCCAGACACAGAGTCAGATGTTGGGTACAAAATTGCAGAAGTTACAAAAAAAATCTAAGAAACCGCGGGGGGGGGCTGCAGGGGACCCCCCATCGACCCCCCAACAATAGGAGGAGGATGGGGGGACAAAGGTGCTCACACCCCCCCGCCCAAAGCGCCGCTCCCAGGGCCCCCCCGGGGGGCTGTAAGTGCCGAAAGTCCAGGCGAAGCGGGGGGGGGGCACCTCGCTGTGGCGGGGGAGGGGGGTCCCCACACCCTATCCCGGGTTGGGGTGTGGGGAGGGTCCCGAGCCCCCCAGGACAGCCGTCACCTCTCCCAGCGCAGCGATGGGGGCACAGAGTCAGCTGGGACCCCCTCATACAGGGTTTGAGGGGGGGGGGGGGGGGTGACGCTCAGAGCCGCAGGTGGGGGACAGCCCTGGTGACATCGCGGAAGAAGGGGTGTCCCAGCGCCGCCTTGGCCGAGATGCGCTTGTTGGGGTCGTAGTGCAGCATTTGCTGGGGGACGAGGGGACAGTGAGGAGGGGGGGGGGGTCCCAAACACCCCCGACCCCCCCCCCAAATTTCATTCCCCCCCACCCCAATTTTCTCACCGCCAGCAGCTTCCGCCCCTCCTCGTCCAGGGGGGGCACGACTTTGCCGAAGTCCTGCCGGGCCCACTTGGGGAAGCTGGGCTTGTAGTCGGGCATGGCGGTGACCCCGGGCCAGGCGGCCTCGTCCGGCGTCCCCAGCGTGCGGAAGATGCGGAACAGCTGGTCGATCTCCGAGTCCCCCGGGAACAGCGCGCGGCGGGTGATCTGGGGGGCGGGGGTCACATAGAGTGGGGTCACCGTGACACCCCCGCAAAGAACCGGGTCCCCCCGGGGTGTTGGCGGTACCCGGGACGTCCTGTCCTTTTGGTGGTGAAGCTCAGAGCGGATGGGTCCCCCCGCGTAGGGGGGGTCACATGCGGCCCCCCCCACCCCGTGAGCCCTCACGCTGGCCCCTCGTGACCCCGTTTTCCCCCCCCCGGGGTGGTGGCGCGTGACGCTGACCTCTGGGGGGGCTCACGTGGGCCCCCCCCCCCCCCACGCCCACAAAGCCCCTTTATTCCCGGTGACGCCAGGGCTGAGCCGCAGCGGCGTCACTGCCACGGATCCTGGGGACACCCCGATGTGTGGTGACCCCGGTGTCACCCCGGGGCGGGGGGGGGTCCAGGGGGGCCGTGCACCCCCTCCCCATCACTCACCATCTCGGCGAAGATGCAGCCCAAGCTCCAGATGTCAACAGCTGTCGAGTAGTACTTGCAGCCCAGCAGGATCTCGGGGGCTCGGTACCAAAGTGTCACCACCTGCCGTGGGGACAAGGGACACGCCATGGGCACCGTGTCCCCCCCAAACCGCCCCCCACGCCCCCCCGGCACCCACCTCATGGGTGTAGGTGCGCACGGGCACCCCGAAGGCGCGGGCCAGCCCGAAATCCGCCAGCTTGATGGCGCCGTCGGCGTTGATGAGCAGGTTCTGGGGCTTGAGGTCGCGGTGCAGCACGCGGTGAGCGTGGCAGAACGCCAGCCCCTGCAGCAGCTGGAACAGGTAGCTCTGCGGGGACGGGGGGGTCAGCGGGGATGGGGGGGCCAGGAGTGCCCCCCACCCCAGGCTGGGACCCCCCACACCTTGATGAGGGGCAGCGCGATGCCGCTGATGGAGGCCGAGTCCATGAACTTCTTCAGGTCCTGGTGCAGGAACTCGAAGACCAGGTAGAGCTTGTTCTCCGTGTGGATCACGTCCAGCAGCCTGGGGGGGGCAAAAGGGGGGCAGCGCCTGGGCCACGGGCACCCCATGGCCACGGGACACCCCACGGTCCCCCACAGGCAGCCCCACGGCCATAGGACACCCCGTTGCTGTAGTCACCCCATGGCCACCAGACACCCCATGGCCATGGGACACCCCACAACCCTCCATGGCCACCAGACACCCCATTGCTATGGTCACCCCATGGCCACAGCAACCCACAGTCACCCCCCAGCCATGGGACACCCCACAACCCCCCACAGTCACCCCACAGCCATGGGACACCCCACAGCCCTCCGTGGCCACCAGACACCCCATTGCTATGGTCACCCCATGACCACAACAACCCATATTCACCCCCCAGCCATGGGGCACCCCACAACCCCCCACAGTCACCCCACAGCCATGGGACACCCCACATCCCCCCCCAGACACCCCATGGCCACAGCAACCCATGGTCACAACCCCCCACAGCCATGGGACACCCCACATCTCCCCATGGCCACCAGACACCCCATGGTCACCCCACAGCCATGGGACACCCCATTGCTATGGTCACCCTATGGCCACAGCACCCCACGGTCACCCCCCTGCCATGGGACACCCCACAGCCCCCCCATGGCCACAGCACCCCATGGTGACGACCCCCCACAGCCATGGGACACCCCAAAGCCCCCCACAGACACTCCACAGTCACGGGACACCCCACAGCCATGGGACACCCCACAGCCACGGGACACCCCACGGCCCCCTGACCCCCGCAAGGCAGCACCGGGCCAGAACTAACGCTGTGACACCCCCAGCCCCCCCTGGCCCCGCTCACTTGACGATATTGGGGTGATTAAGCTCCTTGAGCAGCGAGATCTCCCGGATGGCGGTGCTGGGGACACCCTCGGTTTCCCTGCGGGGACACGGGCTGAGCTCCGGTGCCCCCTCCCCGGTGGCCCCCCGGACCCCCCCGGACTTACGTGTCCAGCCGGATCTTCTTCAGCGCCACCACCTCCCCCGTCACCTTGTTCCGAGCCTTGTACACGACCCCGTACGTGCCCTCCCCGATCTTCTCCACCTTCTGGAAGTTCTCCATGGGGGGGCGGCTCCGGGGGGACCCCCGGTTGGGGGGACCCCGGGCCGGGGAGTGTCCGGGGCGGCCGCGGGGGGGGGGGGGGTGGTGTTGTCCCCAAGTTGGGCGGGGGGGTGTCCCCGGGGGTCCCTGGGCGGGAGGGGGGGGGGGGCGGTCCCGGGTGCGTGGAACGATCGCGGCCGCCGCTTCCCCCCCGATCGCGCAACAACGTTGGCGGCGGCTCCGCCCACCCCCCCCGCCGCTTCCCGCCTTCCGCCGGCCACGCCTCCCCCGCGCCCTCCTATTGGTTGGACTCGCCGTGACGTCGCGAGCGGCGCGGGAGATCCCTTAAAGCGATAGGCACACCCGCGTGGGGCGGGGCGGTGGGGTTGATCCCGCACCAGGGTTTGGGGGGGCCATGAGAGGGGGTCCCGGAACCGTCTGTGCCCGATCCCGCCTGGGTCAGCGGGCGGTACCGGAGGAACCGTCGCGGGCCCAGAACCAGCCCCACGGACGGGGCCGCGGCGGCATCGGCGGGGGGCACACACGGGGCTTTTGGGGTGTCCCGGCACCATCCCGCACACGGCGTCCCACGGGCACGGTCCCATACACGCGGTCCCACGGAATCAGACCCGGGCACGGGTGGGATCCCCCGGGCTGGGGCCGGTTTGGAGCTGGAAACGCGCCCCCCCCCCCAGCAGGAAAAATCGGGGTCCCCCGGCGTCTGGGGCATGGGGGTCCCTGTCTGTGTGTGACTTGGGTCCTCTGTGGCTGAGGGATCAGGGTCCCCTCCTGTGTGCGGGACGGGGGGTCCATCTCGGGGTGGGGGTGGTCCCCCGTGTGTGCAGGGTTGGGGTCCCCAATGTGGGGGAAATCGGGGTCCCCCTGCACCCCATCGTGCACAACAGGGTGGCCCAGGCTTGGTGCGTCCCCATCCCCATCTCCCAGGACATGGGGACAAATCCATGTCCCCGGGGCCACCAGGACATGCTGAGCAGGGGGTGACACCCCCAAATCCTCTCCCCAAGCTGGGGGGGTCCCTGTGTCCCCCAAAAAGGCCCCGGGGCGTGTGACCGGGGCCGAGCGGAGGCCGCACACACGTGTACACACGTGCCCCCACGCAACTGAGCGGGGGGGACCTGGGTCCCCCCACCCTTTTGGGGTGGGACTATGCAAACGAAAGCCCCTTCAAATCCTCCCGTCCCCGTGTCCCCGGCCCCGGCAGCGCCCGAACGCGGGGGGGAAACGAGGACTTTGTGACCATGAGGGTGCAGGGGGTGCTGGCGGTTTTGGGGACCCTCCTGGTCCTGGGTGCTGCTCAGCGGCGTAAGTGGGGTTTGGGGGGGACGCGATTGAGGGGGGTGCAGGATGGAAGGGGGTTACGAGGCGCTTGGGTGGGAGTGGACACCCCCTAAAAGCCAAATTCCATCGGGAGCACGATGAGACCCCCTAATTCCCTGGAGGAGCTACTTGGGAGCCGGGGGGGGGTCATTGCGGGGTCCCTGTCCTTCTGCTGGGTGTTGCGGGGGACTTACAGCCCCCCCGGGAGTGTGGTGGGATGTGGGGGAGATCTGCATCTGTGCATCTTCTGTAAATTGGGGGGACCCCCATGCAGCCTGTAAATGGGGGGCACCACATTCGTCTGTAAACGGGGGAGCCCCGTCTTTCTGCGAGAGAAGGGACACGGAGGGGACACAACAGCTCCCTGAGAGTTGGGGGGGGGCCACAGGGGGTACCTGGCAGCTCCCGCTGTGGTGATCACAGGGTAGACCTGGCAACCCCCCGGGCGGGGGTGTCGACCATAGGGTAGACCTGGCAGCCCCCAGAATGGGGGGTCACAGGGTAGACTTGGCAGCCCCCATGATGGGGAGACACAGGGTGGACCTGGCAGCCTCTGGGAGTGGGGGCCATGGGGGAATCACCCCCACTGGGGCTGCCAGCACCGGCTCAGCTGAGCATCACATGAAAAGGCTTTGGGCAGCGCCGGCACCATGTGATGGGCTTTGCCCCACGCGCCACTCGGCCCCAGCCCGTCACGTGTCCCCCGGGGTCCCCAGGGGTCCCTGCGGCTGGGGGGGGACCTGGCTGGGTGCTCCACGGCGGTGTCACTGGTGTGGGTGCCACACATGCCCTCTCACCCTTGTCCTGCAGGATCCGGTGGCCGTGGCGGTGGCCGGGGACAGTCCTGGAGCGGGCGGCCGGCGCCGTTCCGCAGCTGGGACACGGGGCTGTACCGACCGTGGCAGGAGGGGACACCGCAGCAGCGGGACTGCTGGCGAGGTGGGTGCGGGGCCAGGGACTTGTAGCGTGACCCTCGGGTGACACCCCTGGGTGACATCCCTGGGTGACATCCCATGCTTGGCAGGCGGCGATGTCACCTTCGACATCAGCAACGACGCTCCCACCATGGCGGGTGCCGACGCCACCTTCTCCATCGCCCTCCGCTTCCCCGGCACGCAGGCGGTGCTGCCCGACGGCCGCGTCGTCTGGAGCCAGAACTGCACCGTCAACGGTCCGCACCCCCAAACCCCCCTGTGCCCCCCAACCTGCAGCACCCGCCTCATCACCGTCCGCTCTCCGCAGGCACCCATGTCACCCAAGGGGACCCCGTTTTCCCGGAGCAGGCGGCTGATGGTGCCGACGGCGTCTTCCCCGATGGGGAACCCTTCCCTGAAAGCGCCCGGGACAAGCGCGGAAAATTCGTCTATGTCTGGTGGACGTGGGGTGAGGGCAATGGCTCCCACTGGGGTCTGGGGGGGTCCCCAGAGCGATGTCTGACCCCCCCGTCCCGCAGGGCGCTACTGGCAGGTGGTGGACGGTGCCACGTCCCGGCTGACGGTGGGGACGGCGGGGGTGGCCCTGGGCTCCTACACCATGGAGGTTGTCGTCTACCATTACCGCGGCCGCCAGAAGTTCGTCCCCATCGGCCGTGCCAGCACCCAGTTCAGCATCACCGGTGGGTGGACACGGGGGGACAAGGTGGGGACACAGGTGCTCATGGTGGCCTCTGTGTCCCCCAACCCAACCAGGTGCCCTTTGCAGTGGTGCCAGGGTTGGGGGTGTGACCTGGTGTGTCCCCAACCTAAGCGGGTGTCCCTTGCGGTGGCTGCCAGGGCTGGGACCAGAGGGGGACATGGTGGGGACACAGGAGCTGATGGTGTCACTGTTGTCCCGACTCAGACCATGTGCCATTCATGGTGGCATCAGGACTAGGGATGGAGGGGACACATGAGTTGATGTTGTCCTGTGTGTCCCCAAACAGACCAGGTGTCATTTTTGGTGGTGCCAGGGTTGGGGACGCAGGGGGACACGGTGGGGACACATGAGCTGATGGTGGCCCATGTGTCCCCACCCAGACCAGGTGCCATTCATGTTGGCCCCAGGGCTGTGGACAGGGGGCACACATGAGCTGATGTCATCCTGTGTGTCCCCAACCAGACCAGGTGTCTTTTGTGGTGGTGCCAGGGTTGGGGACACAGTGGGGACACATGAGCTGATGGTGTCCTGTGTGTCCCCAACCAGACCAGGTGCCATTCATGTTGGCCCCAGGGCTGTGGACTGGGGGGGACACATGAGCTGACGTCACCCTGTGTGTCCCCAACCAGACCAGGTGTCTTCTGCGGTGCTACCAGTGCTGGGGTCACAGGGGGACGTGGTGGGGACACAGGGACTAGTGGTTGCCCGTATGTCCCCAACCAGACCAGGTGCCATTCATGTTGGCCCCAGGGCTGTGAACTGGGGGGACACATGAGCTGACGTCACCCTGTGTGTCCCCAACCAGACCAGGTGCCATTCATGTTGCCACCAGGGCTGTGGACAGGGGGGGAACACGAGTTGACATCATCCTGCGTGTCCCCACCCACACCAGGCGCCCTTTGCAGCGGGGACAGCGGCGACACGATGGGTCCGCAAGACCTGACGGTGTCCCCGTTGTCCCCACGCAGACCAGGTGCCGTTCGCGGTGGACGTGACGCAGGTGCAGGACGCGGCGGGCGCCGGGCGCTTCGTGCGGAACCGCGCGGTGGCCTTTGCCGTGCGGCTGCACGACCCCAGCGGCTACCTGCGCCACGCCGACATCGCCTACTCCTGGGACTTCGGGGACCAGAGCGGGACCCTCATCTCCCGCAGCACCACCGTCACCCACACCTACCTGGACACCGGCTCCTTCACCGCCCGCCTGGTGCTGCAGGCGGCCATCCCCATCACCCCCTGTGGCACCTCGGTGGCCCCCGCCGGGGACCCCACCACGCAGCCCTCGGTGACAACGCAGCCCGCTGGTGGCACCACGCCGGGTGGGGGAAGCACCGCCGGGGTGACCAGCACCGGTAAGGGAGCACTGAGCAGCCCCCGCCGCGGGTGACAAGTGTCCCCGGTCACCTCCCCATCGTCACTGTCCCCACAGAACCTGAAGGGTCCGGCACGTCAGCGGAGCCCACGGGGGGATCGGTGGCCGCACCGTCGGAGCTGGCTGTCACCGAGCCCTTGGCCCCCGCTGTCACTGAGCCCTCAGTCCCCGCGGTCACCGACCCCGTCCTCCCGGCACTCAGCACCTCGGCGGGTACCGACCCCCAGCTGGTCACCTCGGTGGCCGCGGCCGGGGACACGCTGGTCACCTCGGTCCCCACGGCTGTGCAGGGGACAGTGGCGGCTGCAGGTGGGTGCTGATAGTGTCCCTAAGGGCTTGGTGTCCCCACAGCCCTTCCCCAGCCTCTTCCCGACGTCCTGCAGATGTGGCGACATCTGGATCCACATCTGGGTCCTGATAATGTCCTCAAGGGTGGTGTCACCGCAGCCCTTCCCCAGCCTCTTCCTTGCATCCTTCAGATGCAGTGACATCTGGAACCACATCTGGAGCCACAGCTGGCGCAACGGCAGCATCCGCAGAAGGAACCACAACTGGAATCCTGGTTGAAGCAACAGCTGGAGCAACCGCAGGGGACACAGCTGCATCCATGGCCGCCGCCACATCTGGAGCCGCAACTGGTGGCACATCTGGACCCACAGCTGTCCCTGAGGCCACCGCCGAGCCGCTGGTGCTGGTGAAGCGCCAGGCGCCGGCCGACGAGCCCACCGGCTGCGTCCTGTACCGCTACGGCACCTTCGCCACCCAGCTGGAGATTGTCCGTGAGTGGGGGGTCCTGGGGGGTCACAGAGGTCCTGGGGGGGTCCTGGGGGGTCCCAGAGGGGCCAAACCCACCCGACACCGCATCCCATTGCAGAGGGGATCGAGAGCGTGGCCATCGTGCAGGTGGTGCCGGTGACAGCGGCGAGCGGCGAGAGCGGCGTGGAGCTGACGGTGACATGCGAGGGGAGGTGAGGACACGGCGGTGACACTGGGATGGGCACGGGGACCGCGGCGGGGGGGCCGTGGTGACCTGTCCCTCCCCCCCCCGCCGCTTCCGCAGCCCCCCAGAGGAGGTTTGCACCGTGGTGGCGGACGCCGAGTGCCAGACGGCGCAGGCGCAGACGTGCTCGGCGGTGGCGGCGGCGCCCGGGTGTCACCTCGTCCTGCGCCAGGACTTCAACGGCTCCGGCATCTTCTGCCTCAATGTGTCCCTGGCCAACGCCAACGGGCTGGCGGTTGCCAGCGCCCGCGTGGCCGTGGGAGGTGGGACCGCGGTGTTGGGGGTGGGAGTGGGGGGGGGGACATAGGGGGACGTGGTGGGTGCTGAGCTGGCGCTGTCCCCGCAGGTGACGTCCCCGCCGCCGGCAGGACCACGCTCGTGGTGGGGCTGGTGCTGATCGCTGCTGCGCTGGGCACCGCGGCATATACGTACCGGTGAGGGGGGGGTCACCATGGCATGGGGGGGCACCAGGATGTGGGGGGACATCTTGGGGTGGGGGGTCCACCAAGACCTGGGGGGACACTAGGATGTGGGGGGGACATCATGGGCTGGGGGGACATCATGGGCTGGGGGGGTCCCCCAAGACCTGGGGGGCACCATGGCCTGGGGTGAACACCAGGACCTGGGGGGGACACTAGGATGTGGGGGGGACATCATGGGCTGGGGGGACATCATGGGCTGGGGGGGTCCCCCAAGACCTGGGGGGCACCATGGCCTGGGGTGAACACCAGGACCTGGGGGGGACACTAGGATGTGGGGGGGGACATCATGGGCTGGGGGGATATCATGGCATGGGGCGGGGGGGGCGCACCAAGGCCTTGGGATCCACTAGGACATGGGGGGCACCATGGGCTGGGGATCCCCCAAGACTTAGGAGGCACCATGGGTTGGGGGGCTATCATGGGCTGGGGGGGTCCCCCGAGACCTGGGGGGCACCATGGGCTTGGGGGGGACACCAGGATACGGGGGGCACATCATGGTGGGGGGGGGGGGGCACTATAGATGGGAGGACACCAGGACCTGATGGGGTGCACCCATGGGCTGGGGGGACACCAGGATGTGGGGGGACATCATGGGCTGGGGGATCCCCCAAGACCAGGGGGGCACCATGGGCTTGGGGGGGACATTATGGCATGTGGGACACCATGGGGTGGGGGGGCACTATAGATGGGAGGACACCAGGACCTGATGGGGGGCACCATGGGCTGGGGATCCACCAGGACTTAGGGGACACCACAGGCTCTGGGGAAGGGGGGGGGCACCATGGCATGGGGGTCCATCAGGTCCTGGGAGCCACCACCACGACATGGGGGGGGTCAGCACCACGACATGGGGGGTGTCACCACCACCACGACTTGGGGGGGGTCACCACCACCACGACTTGGGGGGGGTCACCACCACCCCTCCTCTTCTCCTTTCTCCCCCCAGCCGTGTGACGTACACCCCGCTGCTGCCCGTGGCCCCCCCCCGCGCCCCCCCATTCGCGGAGCTGGTTGCCCCCCGGCTCTGCCCTGCGGCTCCTGCTGCGCCAGGCGTTTGGGGGGGGCCCCAGCGGGGAGAGCAGCCCCCTGCTCCGCGCCAACACCGTCTGAGGGGGGGCCCCACGCCACCCCCCCAGGAGCCGGGGGGCTGCGGTTGTGGGGGGGGACACGCGGCACCCCCGACATTAAAGACTCAACTGGTGCCTCCGCCTGGTTGTGTTTTGGGGGGACGGGGGGGGTCTTGCGGGGGGGGGGGGGGCTGAACCCCCTGCCCCCCCCCATCACCACAACCAGCGCACGTCTCATCACTTTATTACTGTGATAGGCACTTGGAATTGGGGAGGGGGGGAATAAATAGGGTGGGGGGGTCTGGCGTGAGGTGGGAGGGGTGTGTTCAGCTCCCCCCCACCCCCAGCACCCACAGGCTGAGCACCCCGTGGTGGGGGGGACACAGGTGCCACCCCCCCCGTGGGGACACACAGTGCAGGGGGGTTGCTCTGTGTCCCCTGCCCGGGCGCAGCTCTGGGGGCCTCTGTCCCCCCGCCCGGGCCCCTCACACCTCGGGGGGGCCCTTTTTGAGGCCAAAGAATCCAGAGGAGCGGGGAGGGGGACCCATCAGCATCAGCGCTTGGTTCTTATGGGTGATCTTGATCTGCAAAAGAAACACTGGGGGAGGTCCCGGGGGGGTCCACCCACACCTGGGGGGGTCCCAAAAAGCTTGCAGGGGGGGCCACCAGCACCCCACTTTTTTTTTGCAGGGTGGCGGGGGGGAACCACGTACTGTGCAGGGCGGCTGCATCCACGGCTCCCCATCGATCTGCATGGGCAGGGGCTTCAGCGTCCTGCAAAATTGCAACCCCCCCACCTGTAACTCAATAAGTGCCCCCCCCAGGATGTCCCCTGTCCCCCCCCCCGTTTCCCAGACCCCCCCTCACCGCAGCGTGAGCTCGGAGCACGTCGCCAACCGCGTCCCCGCGCTCTTCAGCCCCGTGTAGATCTGCCCCATCTCCAGCACCCCCTCCAGCCCCACCACCTCCAGCCGCCCGTCGCTCACATCTGGGGGGCAAATAGAGACATGGGGGCATGTCAGCGTGGGGTGGGGGGGGAGGGGTCAGCGGGGGGGGAGGGAAGAAAGGGGGGGCTCCCCACACACCCTGCACGCAGGTCTTGAGGGTCTCGGCATCAGTGATGGCACCCGGGGGGCTCCGCGCCCCCCCCGGCACTCGCTTGGTGTCCCCCCAAAGGTTGGAGCCTCCGTGGGTGCTGGGGATGTTGAGCACCGCCAGCCCCGCCAGCGCCGCGCTCAGCGCCACAGGGGTCCCGCAGCACTGGGGGGGGCATGTCAGGGGGGTGGGACATCACCCCTGACCCCCCCCCACCCGGGATGGGGACCCCCTCACCTCCACACTCAGAACCTCCTTCAGCTTCTTGCAGGTGGCGAAGATGGTCTCGGAGGTGGCAAATTCCAGGTACCACAGCTTGTTCTTCATCCTGGGGGGGGGACAGAGTAAAGGCGGGGGGTGGGGACACAGTGGGGGTGTGGGGACAATGCGGGGGACACAGCGGGGGTGTCCCCACCCCACCTGCTGTTGAACTTCTCGGGGTATTTCTCCCGCATGACGTGGAACCGGTGGGCGATGGAGGCGTCCTGAAGGGGGGGCACGGGGGGTGGTGAGGTCCTGGGAGGCGGGGGGATAATCCCCCCACACACCCCCAGACCCCCCCACGCACCACCCCGATGGAGAAATAGTTGTTGATGATGTCGTAGGGCACCGGGTCCCCCGCGACCGCCGCGTCCTCGGGGACAACGTGGATGCGCCAGCGGTCCAGGGGCACCGCGCTGCTGCCCTCCAGCTCCTGCAGGAGGCGCCCCAGGTCCTCCCCCGCGTACCCTGGGGGGGGCAGAGGGGTGTGAAATGGGGTGGGGGGGTCACGGGGTGCGGGGGACCCCCCCAAATCAAACCCCAGCGCGCTCACCTCCACCCCAGCGCAGGCAGCGCGCCAGGTCGTTACCGGTGCCCAAGGGCAGGATGGCGACGGGGGGGGTGGCGGGGCAGGTTGGCTTTGTCTGGAAGGAAAGCGGGGGGGTCAAGGGGGTGAGCCCGGCCCTTCCAGGAGCAGCCCCCGCGACAGGCCGAGGGGCGGGTGGGGACCGGGACCCCTCCGAGGGGACCCCCGGGGGTCCCACCCCGCCCGGCGGCTCCCGCTCCCGCAGCCTAAAATCGGCCCCGGCAGCTGCGGGGGGCGCAGGTGCCTCTGCCCGGGGGGGGGGACACCGAGTCCCGGCCCCGCCGATGCCACCGACCGACCCACAGCCCGGGGGGGCTTTGCCGGTCCCGGTGGTGCCCCCAGGGCCGTTGGGATCCCCCCGGTCTCGGCGCTGGGGACCGGGGCGGGGGGTCCCGGGCGGCCGCTGAAACCGGGATCGCACAGCGACGGCATCGCGACCACGGGACCCCCGAGACCCCCGAGCGCTCCTGTCCCCGCAAGAGCTCCCACAACCGTCGCCCGTCCCGGGACCCCCGAGCACCCCAGCAGCATCTGGAGGGGTTCTGGGGGGGGTTTGGGGAGTCAGCACCCACCGATGGCATCCAGGATCCAGCCCACAGTGCCATCCCCGCCACACACCAGGATGCGAAAATCCGGCACGTCCCGGAAGAAATTGAGGCTGGGGGGACAAGGGGGGGGTCAGACGACAATCCCCCACCCCCAAACCGGGGTATCCCGCCCCCCCCCCCCCCCCACTCACCCGGGGGTGGGTCCTCCCTGCTGCAGGTTATAAACCTGCCGGGGGTTGAGCAGATACTGGAACTTGCGCAGCACCCTGGGGGGGCAGAGGGGGGCTGGGGGGGGGGCCGGGCAGCCACCCCCCAAGTGGGGACCCCCCCCGGGACCCCCATTTCCCCCCTTACCTCTCCCCCTGCTTCCCTCCGCTCTTGGGGTTGACAAAGACGAGGAGCGGGTGGGTGTTTGGGACGGGGCTGATCTGTGGGTGGGGGGGTCAGGACTGAGCCCCCCGGTCCCTGTGTGGGGGGGACACAGGGGGGGACACACGGCTCACCCGCAGCACCTGCCCCTCGGGGGTGCTGAAACCCTGGGGGGGCTCGTCCCCCGTTGTCCCGCTGCCATCCCGCTGGCTGTCCTGCCGCTCCTGGGGACACCCCGATTCAGGGGGGGGGCTCGGTAGAAGTTGGGGGGGGGTGGGGCAGCACCCATGGGACCCCCCCCACTCACCAGCAGGACGGGGTAGATGGCGGCGGGGGGCAGGACGTGGTCCCGCAGCGCCCCGCAGTCACAGGCGGGGGGGACGAGGGACACGCACTCCTCGTGGATCTGGGGACAGGGTGGGGGGGGTGAGGGCATTGGGGGGGGACACAGGGACCCCCCCCCCCCCCCCCCCGATGCGGGGACCCCCCACCTTGAGGTGGCACCACACGCAGTGCAGCCCCGTCAGGCTCTGGAAGCTCCGGATCTTCTTGTGGCAGCGCCCGCACTTGGCGGCGTCGCAGCCGCCCTGGACCCAGACGTGCGCCTGCACCTGCGAGTGTCACCAGTGTCACCCCCGTGTCACCCCTCTGTCACCTGGTCTCCTGCACATCACCCCCATGTCACCCCCGTGTCACCCCCATGTCACCCCCATGTCACCTGATCCCCTGCACATCACCCCCATGTCACCCCCCTATCACCTGGTCCCCTGCACATCACCCCCATGTCACCTGGTCCCCTGCACATCACCCCCATGTCATGTCTGTCTCCCCCCATGTCACCTCTGCCACTCCTCGGTACCCCCCCATGTCACCCCTGTCACCTCCCACCATCCCCTGTGTCACCCCGTCACCCCCTGGGCCACCCATCGTTATCCCCTGTGTCACCCCTTGTAAACCCCCACCACGTCCCCCCCGTCACCCCCACGATGTGGGTCTGGGGGCGGGGGGGACTCAGACACCGGGTACCCCCCGAGTGGGTGGACAAACAGACAGACAGATTCACAGACACTCAGCTCGGTGGATGGGCAGGAGGGGGGGACACTGCGGGGGGCGGGTGGAGCAACGGGCGAGGGGACGGACAGCCGGACGGACAGATGGACAGATGTACGGATGGACAGACGGACGGATGGACAGACGCTCACCCCAGCTTCGCGGCGGGACTTCGCGTACGTGCTGACGCAGCTGGGGGGCGCGCGGCGCGCGCAGCGCTCGTGCACCGTAAACCTGCACACTGGGCGGGGCGGGGGCGGGTCTAGACGCGGGCCACGCCTACTACCTCTCCCCGGCTCCGCCCATCACATCACCTGTCCCCGCCTCCGGGCACACCCACCGACCACACCCTGTCACTGGCCACGCCCCTGCCACACCCTGTCCCCAACCCACCGCCAACGGGTGCGGCTCAGCCCCTGCTTGTGCAGCCCCAGCAGCAGCGCCCCTGTCCCCATGTCCACTGTCCCTATGCTGTCCCCGTGTCCCCACGCTGTCCCCGTGTCCCCACGCTGTCCCCTGTGCCACTCACGGGTGCAGCTCAGCCCCTGCTTGCGCAGCCCCAGCAGTAGCGCCCTGTCCCCATGCTGTCACCATGTCCCCACGCTGTCCCCATGTCCCACTTATGGGTGCAGCTCAGCCCCTGCTTGCGCAGCCCCAGCAGTAGCGCCCCATCCCCATCCCTGTCCCCAGGTCCCCACGCTGTCCCCAGGTCCCCACGCTGTCCCCTCTCCCACTTATGGGTGCAGCTCAGCCCCTGCTTGCACAGCCCCAGCAGCAGCACCCCGTCCCCATGTCCCCTGTCCCCACCCCTGTCCCTGTCCCCATGCTGTCCCTGTGTCCCCACGCTGTCCCCGTGTCCCCACGCTGTCCCCGTGTCCCCTGTGCCACTCACGGGTGCAGCTCAGCCCCTGCTTGCACAGCCCCAGCAGCAGCGCCCCGTCCCCATGTCCCCTGTCCCCACCCCTGTCCCTGTCCCCATGCTGTCCCTGTGTCCCCACGCTGTCCCCGTGTCCCCACGCTGTCCCCGTGTCCCCACGCTGTCCCCGTGTCCCCTGTGCCACTCACGGGTGCAGCTCAGCCCCTGCTTGCGCAGCCCCACCAGCAGCGCCGCGCACACGTTGCAATACACGGGCCGGTTAAAATGCTTCAGCCGCCACCGGTGCTGCCCCTCGTCCTTCATGTGCTGGGGGGGGCACACAGAGGGGGGGGTCAGAGCCAGGCCTGGGGGGGGTCCCTGCACAGTGACACCCCCCGACTCACCCCCTCCAGGCCCAGCAGCACCAGCAGCGGGATGTTGGTGACCCCCCCCCCGCAGCCACTCAGCCAGGGACACCGTCCCGCTGCCGTCGTAGTCGATCTCCCGCATCATCTCCTGCAGGATCTGGGATGGGGGGGGGGGACACGGGGCTCAGGGGGGGTGACAGGGTTATGGGGGGGACACAGACCCCCCCCCACACCCTCCCCATGCCCCCCCCAGCCCCACTCACCGGCTTCAGCTCAGTGACATCCCAGTCCAGGTACTGGGCCACCCGCATCATCTGGGTGATGATCCGATCCACCTCCTGGGGGGACAGTGTCAGCAGAATGGGGGGGTCCCCACAGCCCCTCCCAAACCCCCTCAAGCCTCCCCCCCCCGCTCACCGAACTGTCCAGAAGCCCGTTTCCATCCTTGTCATACAGCTTGAAGGTGACTGGGGGGGGACAGAGGGAACAGGGGGGTTGAGGGAATCCTGGTAGGCCCCTGGGGACCCCCCCGTGGGGACACCCCCCCTCCTGCCCATCCGTCCCGTCTGCTCATCCACCGAGCTGAGTGTCTGTGAATCTGTCTGTCTGTCTGTCCACCCACTCGGGGGGTACCTGGTGTCTGAGTCCCCCCCGCCCCCAGACCCACATCGTGGGGGTGACAGGGGGGACATGGTGGGGGTTTACAAGGGGTGACACAGGGGATGATAGGGTGACACGGGGGATAACGATGGGTGGCCCAGGGGGTGACGGGGTGACACAGGGGATGGTGGGAGGTGACAGGGGTGACATGGGGGGTACCGAGGAGTGGCAGAGGTGACATGGGGGGAGACAGACATGACATGGGGGTGATGTGCAGGGGACCAGGTGACACGGGGGTGACATGTCCCCACTCACACTCCAGCTTGTCCTCGGGGCGCCCCCCCTCCAGCAGCGAGAAGTAGCAGGAGACATCCTTAATGCTGACGAGGTCGTTGCCTGTGGGGACAAACCCTGATGAGACCCCCACCCCGAGGTCCCCCCCCGGACCCCCATTTGTCCCTTCGACCCCCCCTCACCCCCTTGGCCGCTCTGGAAGGAGGCGAAGAGGTGGCGGCACAGCGGCTCGGGGACATCGTCGGCATCCAGGTAACTGCGCAGGAACAGCCTGAACCCCTCGAAATCCAGGCACTGGGGGGCACAGGGGGGGTCAGACCGTGTCCCCCCATTTGGGGACACCCCGGGGGACACACGGGGACCCCACCTCGCCCTGGTGGTGCTGCGAGAAGGTCCCACCGTCGCGGAAATCCTGCAGCACATCCTGCACCTTCCTGCTGCTGTCTGGGGACAGAGGCGGCCGCGGGGGCTGCACACGCGTGTAACCCCCCCACGCGTGGAAAACCCCCCACACAGCATGTGCAGGTGTGTACAGGGTGGCCGCTCCCCCCAAAAAAACAGGTGTCCCTCCCAAATCACTCACAGTCCAGGTACTTCTGCAGCTGCGCAAACTCCTGGGGGCTCAGGGTGGCCCAGTCGGGGGCGACCTCCATGGTGGGGACACGGGGACACCCCCAGTTCTGCGGGTGACACGGGGACGCCCTCACCCCCCCGTTTCTCGGCACCCGCCCCCGGGGCGGCACCGGAGGCTCCGGGACTTCCCCGGTGCCTCTTCCTCCCCCTTCTCGGTCTCGCCCATTCCGAGCCGTCCCGGACCCCCCACCCGGGGCATCCCCGTCCATCCGGTACCGCCCAGTAGCGCCCGGTAACGTCCGGTGCCGCCCGGTGCCGCCCCGCCGGACCCCCCGGGCCATCCCGTACTCCCCCCCCCGGTACCGCCCGTTAACGTCCGGTATCGCCCTGCCGGACCCTACCCCGGCGCATCCTGCGCCCCCGGTACAACCCGGTACCGCCCAGTGCCGTCCGGTGCAACCCAGTACAACCCGGTACCGCCCAGTCCGGCCCCGTACTACCCAGTACAGGCCGGTACCGTCCGGTACAACCCCGTACTTCCCGGTGCCGCCCGGTACGGCCGGGTACAACCCGGCACTTCCCGGTACCGCCCGTTCCGAGCCGCCCCGCCCCGCCCCGCCGGACCCCCCCGGTGCCGCCGCCCGGTCCGTACCTGGTGGGTCCCGGCACCGGCTGTTCCCGGCCCGGCCCCGTGACATCAGAGCCGGCGGGGCGGGGGCGGCACCGGCCGCACGTGCTGGGGATGAGGGGAGCCACAGCCCCGCCCCGGGGACACCCCCCCCGGTGTCACTTCCCCCCCGCCCCGGTACCGGAGCCGCCGCCGCTCCCTTCCGCAGCCCGGAGTGGGGGCGACGGGGGGAGCACGGAGCGGGGACCGCCCCGGGGAGCCCCCCACCGCACCGGGGGGCGGCGGGCAGAGGGGGGGCGTACGGGGACCCCCCCCGGTTGGAAACACCCCGGTGGCGGCTGCCGCCCCGGTAGCGAACGGCGCTCACGGAGCCGCCCCCCGCCCGTGGGGACCGGGGGGGGCACCTGAGGGTTTGGGGCCCACCCCGGGGCGGCGTTGGGACTCGAAACCGCGTGTGGGAGCCGGGGGGGGGGATAGAAGGTGGTGGGGGACAGGACGTTTGGGGACACACACGACATGGGGGACACGCGACGGGGTGGGGGAGACGTGACATAGCGGGGGACACACAGGACGCTCGAGGCCCCCGGGGGGATCACGGAGGGGACAATTCGGGGACCCCCATTGCATCGCATCCCCCCCGCGGCGGCGCCGCTTCCGCCCCCCCCGCGCTATCTCGGGTGCGATCGGAGCCGGCGGTGGCGGTTTGGGGGTTCGCGTCCCGCAGGCGGCGGAACCTCAGGGGACGGGGGGGGACACACACACGGTCCCCGCTGCCCCCCCAAGAACAAAAGCCCCTCACATGGGGGGGCGCGGCCACTGACCCCCCCAGGGCCGCGGGGGACAGAGGACGGGACTTGGGGACACGGCGATGGGCACAAGGAGGGGTGGCCCGGCCTGCGGTCGCTATGGCAACGCCAAGGGGCCGTGGAGGGCTCCGCCCGTGTATGCCGGGAGTCGGGGCGCTGCCCCTTTAAAACCAAAATGGCCGCCGGCCGCGGGGCGGGGCCTGGGAGGCCGGAAGTGTTGTCGCGCTCGCAAGATGGCGCCGTCCGGTGTGAGTGACCGGACCGGGGAGCGCGGAGCCGCTGCGGCCCCCGCGGCCCCGCTCGCCCCCCCCGAGCCGCCCGGGAACGGGGTCTGGGGACACAGCGGGGGGGCGGGGGGGACATCCATCCCGGCCAATCACAACACGTGTCCCCGCCCCGGGCCTGGCCACGCCCCCCCGGCCACACAGCCCCCGGGCCACACCCTATCACTGGCCACGCCCCTGTCACACCCTGTCCCCAACCCACCGCCCACCGGTGCAGCTCAGTCCCTGGCCCCATGTCCCATGTCGCCGTATCCCTGTGTCCCCATGTCCCCATGTCCCATGTCCCTGTGTCCCCATATCACCATGTCCCATGTCCCATATCGCCATGTCCCCGTGTCCCCATATCCCCATATTGCCATGTCCCATGTCTTCATGTCCCATATCCCTGTGTCCCCATGTCCCCATACCCCCATTTCCCCATATCGCCATGTCCCCATATCCCCATGTCCCCGTATCCCCATGTCCCATGTCCCATATCCCCATGTCCCTGTGTCCCCATATCGCCATGTCCCCATATCCCCATGTCCCATGTCCCCATATCCCCATGTCCCCATGTCCCCATATCCCCATGTCCCCATATCCCCATGTCCCATGTCCCATATCCCCATGTCCCCATGTCCCCATATCCCCATGTCCCCATATCCCCATGTCCCATGTCCCATATCCCCATGTCCCATGTCCCCATATCCCCATGTCCCCATGTCCCCATATCCCCATGTCCCCATATCCCCATGTCCCATGTCCCATATCCCCATGTCCCATGTCCCCATATCCCCATGTCCCCATATCGCCATGACCCCATATCGCCATGTCCCATGTCCCATATCCCCATGTTCTTGTGTCCCCATATCACCATGTCCCATGTCCCCATATCCCCATGTCCCCATATCCCCATGTCCCATATCCCCATGTCCCATGTCCCCATATCCCCATGTCCCCATATCGCCATGTCCCATGTCCCCATGTCCCCATATCCCCATGTCCCATGTCCCCATATCCCCATGTCCCCATGTCCCCATATCCCCATGTCCCCATATCGCCATGTCCCCATATCGCCATATTCCCATATCCCCATGTCCCATGTCCCCATATCCCCATGTCCCCATATCGCCATGTCCCATGTCCCATATCCCCATGTCCCCTGTCTCCATGTCCTCTGTCCCCATCCCTGTCCCTGTCCCCATATCCCTGTCCCCATGTCCCCTTGTCCCTGTGTCAGATACGCTCGACCCCCCAGCCAAACCAGCAGCATTTTGGTCCCAGAGGAGGGAAGGGCCTGAGCTGCAGCCCCCACAACAATAATATAGATAATAAGTATACATAGATATAGATAAAAAGTATACATAAACACATATAAATGTATATGTACAAATACATATATATATATATACACAAAGATACAATACATAGAAAAATATATATCAATAAATATATATATAAATGCATCTATTTGCATACAGATTGCCCCGAGGCGCTTTGCATATTCAACACGCTTTTCGTTCTCTTTCTATTCCGCCCCGTGCAGAGAAGAGAGAAAGACAAGGTGACAAAGAGAGGGACAGGGAGACAGGCCGGGTGACAAAGAGAGGGACAGGGAGAACGACCAGGTGACAGGGACAGGGAGAAAGACCGGGTGACAAAGAGAGGGACAAAAGGGACAGGGCAAAAGGAGGAGGGGCCAAAGTCAGAGATGAGGAGCAGGACAGAGATGGAGAAAAATCCTACGGTGGGCGGCAGGACAGACGGATGAAGGAGAAGCGGATCGGGGGACATGTCCCCAGTGCCATCCTGGGTTGGGGGACACATTCCCAGTGCCATCCCTGGTTGGGGGATACGTCTCCAGTGCTGTCCTGGATTGGGGGACATGTCCCCAGTGCTGTCCCAATGCCAGGGCAGATGTCCCCACTGCTGTCCCAGTCTGGGTGACATGTCCCCAGTGCTGTCCCGGATTGGGGGACATGTCCCCAGTGCCATCCTGGGTTGGGGGACACGTCTCCAGTGCTGTCATGGGTTGGGTGACATGTCCCCAGTGCTGTCCCAATGCCAGGGCAGATGTCCCCAGTGCTGTCCCCGGTTGGGGGACATGTCCCCAGTGCTGTCCCAATGCCAGGGCAGATGTCCCCAGTGCTGTCCCGGTGCAGTTGTGACCACCAGAGCCAGCAGGTTGGGGACAGGGGGGACACGTGTGTTCCTTGGGACCAAAGTCCAGAGTTTTCTGTGCCGAACACCCACACGTGCACACGCAAACACGCGCGTGTGCGCTCAGCTCGGGCCGGTCCCTGTGTCCCAAAAGTGGTGGCCCAGTGCAGTCCGTCTGTCCCCCGGCCGTGGCTCCTGCTGTCACAGGGACAAGCGCGGGTCCCTCTGTGGTGGCCTCAGGCCGTCTGGTCGGTGTCACAAAGCCGGGCGGGTGGGTGTCCCCACACCGGCTCCTCCACGAAGCCGCTGCTGTCGGACCGGCCGCTGCCACCGTGCAGCATGAAACCTACAGCATAGTGACATGGGGACACACGGGGACACATGGGGACACATGGGGACACACGCTGGCACTGGGCACCCGCGGGGCTGGCGGCCCTGCTGCTCCCCAAGATGGGGGGACGCCCCCCAACTCACTTCTCCGGATGGTGATGGAGGGACAGAGGGACCGACCGGATTCCTCGTGGGTGTCACCTTTGTTGTCATCGTCCTCGTCCTCGCTGGTGCTCGGGAGCTGCGGGCAGGACGTGGCGTGTCAGTGCACGTGTGTGTGTCACGTGTGTGTGTGCACACGAGTGTGCAAGAGCTGCCATCATGGCACGAGTCCTGTACCCCCTCCCACCCCAAAATCATTCAAAGCTTTAAAGCCAGGGAACAATCTGGGGACATTTCCCACTCTGGGGACATTTCTCTCTCTGGGGACATTTCCCCCCAGTGCACCCACCACCACTTGCAGCCAAAGGGACCTCCCCACTGTCCCCACTGTCCCCACCACCCCGGTGTCACCCCTCACCTCCTCCAGCTCGAAGGAGTCACCCAATTCCTGCCAGTGGGGACAGGGGGACACGGGGACCTTCCCGGGGGGGTGTCCGGTGTCCTTCAGGGGGCCCCCCAGGTGCCGGTCCCCACTCCGGTGGCCTCCAGTTCTTGGGGTGTCTGGGCTGGGGGAACGTGTCCCCATGGTGTCCTGGGGGTCCTTGGTGTAGGGGGACGGGGGACCCAGCGCTGGGGACAAGGTGACACCTGCAGCAGCGTCCAGCTGGTGCTCCCCCTGTCCTGCTCTCGGGGGACACTGAGCTTCCCCGGTCACCCCCGTGGGGCTGTCACCGCTGCCATGGGGACAGCACCGCTCTGCATGTCCCCACACAGCTCCAGTCAGTGTCCCCACTGGGGTTGGGCTTGGGGACATCGCCTGCTCCCCCTCCCCACCACAGTGATGGGGACACATGGGGACACCCCACACCAGGTGAGGTGACAGCGGCACTTGGGGACCCCTCGTTGCTCCCCAAGGGTGCTGCACTGTCCCCGTATTCCCATCCCCTCCCCAGCCCGTGGGGACATCGGCCACGTCCAACCCAAACGTCTTATCCCGCATCCCCTTCCCCAGGGCAGGGGACACAGGGGACACCTGCCCGGTCCCCCACGGGTTGTCCCCATCCCACAGATTGTCCTTGTCCCCCAGGCTGTCCCCGTTCCGCGGGGACACGTAGAGAGACATGGTGGATACGACCTTCTTCAGCCTCTCAACGGGCGAGAGGATGGCGGGCTGGGCTGGGGGGGACACACGCGTGTTGGGGACACGGGGACACGGCCAGGCAGGGCGGGGGGGACAGATGCACCGCACGGGGATCCGCGAGACGTGGGAGTAGAGGCAGAAGAAAGTGTTGGCAGTGACAGCCAGAGCCTGCGCCTGCTGGAAGCGACCTGGGGGGCGAGGAGCCACGATGGGGAAACTGAGGCACGGGGGCACCTTTCCCATCATCTCAAAGGGGATGTGGGGACCCGCGTGTCACTCACCGGCCAGCGCCAGCCCGGGCTCCTCCGTCTCCAGCCGCTGCACTTGTGCGCGGAGGAAGAGCCCGATGTCGATACCCCTGGCGCGGGACGGGGCGGCCAGGAAGCGGGGGGGGGACACGCGCCATGGCCCCCGGCTCGCTGCGCGCGAAGCCCAGGCTGACCAGGATCTCCTCGGCGTCCTCCTGCCGCCACGCCAGCACCGCCGCCACGCTGCGGGGGGGACAGCCCCGTGTCACCGCCGCCACGCTGCGGGGACATCCCTGTGTCACCCCCGCGGGGACAAGGGGGTGACATAGACCCCCCCTATGCTTCCCCCCAGCTCCTACCTGCAACTGGTCTTGGTGGGGAGGCTGGAGAGGCCACTGGAGGCCACACTGGGGGGTTTGTCCCTCGGGGCTCTGAGGGTCAACATGGCTGAGCGAAGGGGACAATGTCCTCAAACCCCCCCGGACCCCAAAGCTCACCTGCCTGTAACCTCGTGGCTCCCCAGTAGCAGAAGGGCTGGGAAAAGGGAGCAGAGAGGGGACAGGAGTGACACGGGGGGGGTGGAGACAGATGTCCTCCCCTGCTGCCACAGAGGGGACGCAGAGCATGGGGACATCCCACCACAATGAGGGATGGTGGCTGCGTCCCCCCTGCCCTGCCTCTGATCGTGGGGTGACAGTGACATGGCGGGAGGGGACACCCAAGGGTGGCCGGTACCTTCAGCTCCCAGCGTCAGGTCGTCCTCGAAGCTGGTCCCGTTGTTCCCACACCCTGCAGGGACACCCCGAGCTGGGGACATGTCCGAGGTCCTTGGGGACCTCCCCACCCCGCAGCCTGGGTGGCCTTTGGGGACACACAGGGACAAGCAGTGCCCAGGAGAGCCATGGGGACCAAGGTGACATACCCAAGGGACCCGGCGAGCCCGGCTCCTCCACCAGTGACCTGGGGGGGACAAACCCCATTACAACCCCATCCCGGGGCGGGGGAAGGTGGGATGGGCCGTGGGGACAGGGACAGAGGTGACGGGGCATGGGGTGCGGTGGGTGCCAGGGGGGGGTGTGCAAGGCGGGGGTCCTCTCAGAGACCCCCAAACCCCCCCGGAGATCCTGGTGACCCCCATGGCTACCTGGGGTTGAGTGGCAAGGCGGGGGACACAGATGCCACTGTCCTGCTGGCACCCACAGCTTCCAAGAAGGGCCAAGGGGGTGTTGGTGTTGTCCCACCACAGTGACACCAACGGCCCCCCCAACTCACCCACACTCCTGCAGCCACATCTCGATCTTCCTGGAGGGGCTTCCTGGGGTGGGGGGGGGACACAAACACCCATGAGGTGACGCAGCACTGGGGACACCCCTGTCCCATCTGCACCCCCAGGACTCCAGTGACCTTCGAGAAAAACGTCGTCCAGGTCGGGGGCCGGCAGCTCGGGGACATGGCGGGTGGCGGGGGCCACCTCGTCCTCATCGGGGGCCACATCATCCTCGTTGGGGGCCACATCATCCTCATCGGGGGCCGTGGGTCGCCAGCTCCGGCTCTGCCGGGCCCACGCTCGCCGCTTCTCCCACCAGGACGGGCTCAGCACCGATGTCCCCTCCATGGCCGCAGCGCCGGGTGGGGGGTCACCCTGCAGCGACATGAGAGCTGTGACATGGGGTGACCACAGTGACATAACGTGACCATCGCAGGGTCCCCTTTGGGGTCCTTTGGCGCTGGGGTCATGGGTCACACAGCCCTTAGCTGGTGAGAAGTGAAGCCCCCCAGCTCCAAACCCAGTCCCTGGTCCTTGCTGGGGGATGCCAGTGTCACCCGCTGTGCCTGGGGCTGGGGGGACGGGGACAGCGCTGCTGCAGTGAACGGAAGAGCTGACGGGACCAAGATAAGGCGCATGGGACCAAGATAAGATGCATGAAGCACCCAAGTGCTACTGGAGCGGGAACATCCTGGTCCAGCTGTCACTGAACACTGCTGGAGCAGGAACATCCCAGTTCCACCATTCCCAGGTGTTACAGAGCGGGAACATCCCAGTTCCACCATCCCCAAGTGTTATGGAGCGGGAACATCCCAGTTCCACCATTCCCAAGTGTTACGGAGCGGGAACATCCCAGTTCCACCATCCCCAAGTGTTATGGAGCGGGAATATCCCAGTTCCACCATTCCCAAGTGTTACAGAGCGGGAACATCCCAGTTCCACCATCCCCAAGTGTTACGGAGCAGGAATATCCCAGTTCCACCATCCCCAAGTGTTACAGAGCAGGAATATCCCAGTTCCACCATCCCCAAGTGTTACGGAGCAGGAATATCCCAGTTCCACCATTCCCAAGTGTTACAGAGCGGGAACATCCCAGTTCCACCATCCCCAAGTGTTACGGAGCAGGAATATCCCAGTTCCACCATTCCCAAGTGTTACTGGAGCGGGAACATCCCAGTTCCACCATTCCCAAGTGTTACGGAGCGGGAACATCCCAGTTCCACCATCCCCAAGAGTTACGGAGCGGAAACATCCCGGTCCAGCCGTCTCCTCCGTCATGGGAAGGGAAATGCTCTCAGGGCCACTATGGCGCCGTCCCCTCGTGCCCAAGGCCAGCGCGGTTCGTCCCCCCCCGCAGTGCCACAGCTGCACCAAAAGTCCCCAGCGGAGGGGGGTGCAGGTGCCGCGTGTCCCTGTCACCATTTCCCCATTTCGCCCCTTGCTGGGACAGGCACACGTTGGGGTGACGTCCCAGACAGGATCCCACCCTGTGTGAACATCAGTGTCCCCCACAGGGGGACAAAGGGGCTTTGCAGGGGGGTGCACAAACTGGAGATGGGGGGAGTGTCCCAGCGCTGTCCCCTGCTGTCCCCAGCCCTGACCCCCCCTTGTCCCCACTCCGCTCCCACAAAGAGCTTTTCCATTTTGTCCAGGGACGCGAATCGTCCCTCCTGGGTGCCCGGTGTCCCCATGGTCCCCATGGCGCTGTGTCTTCCTCCCCAAACCCAAGTCCATCCACACCCCACCATCCACCCCAGTCCCCCCTTTTCCTGCAGCCCCTCCTGGGTCACAACCCCCCAAAACCCTCCGCGTGGATCCGACACTCACCGGCGCAGGGCGGGCAACCTCTGCCTATCCCCAGCGAGGGGCCATCGACCATGGAGTCCCACCGCCCCCCCACCGCACCCGGCCACCCCCCCCCCGGCATCTGTCGTCAACGGGGAGGGAGGAAACTTGTCTGTTTTGAAGAGGAAATTTAAGAAGAATTCAACAGCGAAACCTCAAGCGTTGCCCCACATCCGCTGCCACAACGGGAGAAGCTTAATGAGCCGCCCACGTGGGCGAGCGTGGCTAATAATAGCCCGGGTGGCAAGCGAGCCACCCAGCTCGCCCCAGGGGACATTTGTCTTCTGGACGGGTCCCCTGTGCCATACCAGTGGCCGTGACACCCAACGGGGGGTCTCAAGACCACGAGGTGGCCGGTGCCGTGTCCCCAAACAGCGTGATGTGCGGGGTGGACATCGCACGGGGGACATGAGGATGAGGAGGAGGAAGGTTCTTCGCACCCCTCTTGTGTCCGTCACGCCGTGCCAAGCCGCCGATGCCACCGCGGCGATAAGGGACGGCGTGGCACGCGTGGCTTATCACCGGCTGGCCAGGCCGGCCCAGCGCGGCCGCGATAAGGGGAACCCCCCCTACCCGAGGGGAGGGGGACAAGCCGGGCTGGGGTGACACTTGGTGGCTCTCTGGTGTGTCCAAGGGGGTGACAGGTGGTTTTCCCCATGGGTTATTTGCCAATCCCACCCTCCAGCGTGTCCCCCAGCACACGGTGACAAGGTCGACCCCACCGAGGACACCCCGATGTGGGGGCACCATGGTGACATCCCTGGTCCCTCATCCGTGGGTCCCCTGGGACCCCGTTTTCGGTGCCGATTGCAGCCACGATCCCATCCCAAAAGGCAAAGCAGCTCCCGCACGGCGCTGGGACCACCCTGTGCCCCCCCCGGGGTGTTATCACCCTGAATTCACCATTCCCTCCACCTGCCCGGGGTTTTGGGGGGGCGCAGAAGATTTGGGAGTGTTTGCATGTCCTCTGGGGACGGGACACGTTGGCATCGCCCCTCTCTGGCTCCTCTTTGGGGTGGGGAGCAGGAAAATGGTCTCATTCTGCACCCCCCCAGTCCCATCCAGCACCCACAGCCCAGCAGGGACATGTGGGGGGGGGCACGGACCCTGAGGACCAAGGGACATCGCGTTTAGTGCCACCAAATATTGATGTTTCTGGTGCTGATGGTTGCGGGGGGGAGTCCCGGTTTAACCACATTGCCCCCCCATATTTCACCTGCATTGTCCTTCTTGAGCCCCCCCCCGTTGTATTTTGCTCTCACTGCATCACCCCAATGGCATCGGGACCATCTGTCGGGGGGGCACAGGGTTGGGGACCCCCCCTCATGCACCCACCATGGGGGTCCCTGGGTGAGGGGGGGGGGACACTCTATGGTCCCTTGGGGTGGGGGGTCAGGTCAGTTTGGAGCATCCCTGAGTGGGGAGACCCGGGACGGGGCAGAATTGAACCCCGGGGGCAGGAACAACCCTGGGGGGGTCACCGGGGGGCCCTGGGGGGTCAGGGGGGGACACGGCGTCATGAGGCAGCGGTTCAGCGAGTGCTTTTGGCATCAATAATTCACGGCGGCTGCGGCAGATGGAGCGGGACACTGAAGTGGGGGGGTCACGGGGGGGTTTGGGGGTCCCGCTGCCTTTTCAACCCCTGGACCAAGCTGGGGAGTACCCCCTCCCCCCCCCATGTGCATCCTCATCCTCACCCCCAGCACCCCGCTCCCTGCACCCCCACTGGGGACACCCCAGCACCCACTCTGTGCTGCGGGGTGGGGGGGAACAACCGGGGCACCCCCGGGGATCAGGAGCCCCCCCCGCTGCCCCCCCCTGCGTGACCTAGTTAGTGAATGGCTCCCGCAGCCCCGCGGCAGCCGCCCCCCCCCCGCCTGCATGAATAAGTGATGGGACGCGCACTCAGAGCTGCTGCGGGGGGGCCCGCGGCCAACGCCCCCCCGGGCGCTGGGGCTCTGCTGGGGGGGAGTCACAGGGGGGAACCCCCGACGTGGGTGGGGGGCACCGTGCAGAACCCCCCCCCAGACCCACACCCTGCGCCCTCCACGCTGTGCCCCCCCATCTCACAGACCCCCACCCTGCGCCCCCCTCGGTCCGTCCTTCTGTCCATCCCCCTGTCCGTCCCTCTGTCTGTCCCTCTGTTCATCCTTCTGTCCGTCCTTCTGTTCATCCCCCTGTCCGTCCCTCTACCCATCCCTCTGTCTGTCCTTCTGTCCATCCCCCGTCAGTCCTTCTGTTCATACTTCTGTCCATCACTCTGTCCATCCCTCTGTCCATTCTTCTGTCCGTCCTTCTGTCTGTCCCTCTGTCCGTCCTTCTGTCCATCCCCCTATCCATCCTTCTGTCCATCCTTCTGTCTGTCCCTCTGTCCATCCTTCTGTCCATCCCCCTATCCATCCTTCTGTCCATCCTTCCGTCTGTGCCTCTGTCCATCCTTCTGTCCATCCCTCTGTCCGTCCCTCTGTCCGTCCCTCTGTCCATTCCTCTGTCCATCCCTCTGTCCGTCCCTCTGTCCGTCCCTCTGTCCTGCCCACTGGCACAGGGACAATCCATGTCCCCCACCAAGCCACGACTGTCACCCCCTGTGACACCTCCTCACACTTAACCAGCTGGGGGTGTGACACCGTGCCAAGCCCCCTCCCCACCGCCAATGACCTCGTTGGGACAGACAGACGGACATGGGTGTGTGGAGTGGCCGTTGCGGGGGGGGGGGACAGTCCCCAAGAGCCACCAGCCTTGTCCCCAGCGATCAATGGGGAAACCGCCCTGTGTCACAACGGGCGCTGCTGGACTTTGTCCCCCCCCGGGTGGCCCTGTCCTTGTCACCCCCCCGGAGGTGGCCCTGACCCGCGGGCATGTGTGGGGGTGCACGTGTGTGTCCTGATGTCCGTCAGTCCAGCTGTGTGCCCGTGTGTCCATGTGCCTGTCTGTCTGTCCATGTGTCACCCATGTGTCTGTCCCAGCGGCTCTTTGTCCATGTGCTGCTATCTGTCCCACTGTCTGTCCCACTGTCTGTCCCACTGTCTCTCTGTCCCAGGGCCTGTGTGTCTGCCCCTGTGTCCTGGGATCTGTCCATGTGTCCGTGTGTTTGTCCCAATGTCCCAGGGCCTGTCTGTGTGTCCATCCTTGGTTTTGTGTGTCCGTCTTTGTGTCCTGGGGTCTGTCCTTGCACCTGCATGTCTGTCCTTTTGTCCCGGGGTCTGTCCATGTGTCCATCCTTGTCTCCGTGTGCCCCGTGTGTCCATTGTCCTGTTTGCATGTCTTGTCTGGTGTCCTGGGGTCTGTCCCTGTGTCTGTGTGTCTGCCCCAGTGTCCCGGGATCTGTCCGTGTGTCTGTCCCTGTATCCGTGTGTCTGTTCCTGTGTCCGTGTGTCCGTCTCTGTGTCCCAGGATCCGTCCGTGTGTCTGTCCCTGTGTCTGTGTGTCCACCCCAGTGTCCCGGGATCTGTCCGTGTGTCTGTCCCTGTATCCGTGTGTCTGTTCCTGTGTCCGTGTGTCCGTCTCTGTGTCCCAGGATCCGTCCGTGTGCCTGTCCCTGTGTCTGTGTGTCTGCCCCAGTGTCCCGGGATCTGTCCGTGTGTCTGTCCCTGTATCCGTGTGTCTGTTCCTGTGTCCGTGTGTCCGTCTCTGTGTCCCAGGATCCGTCCGTGTGTCTGTCCCTGTGTCTGTGTGTCCACCCCAGTGTCCCGGGATCTGTCCGTGTGTCTGTCCCTGTATCCGTGTGTCTGTTCCTGTGTCCGTGTGTCCGTCTCTGTGTCCCAGGATCCGTCCGTGTGCCTGTCCCTGTGTCTGTGTGTCTGCCCCAGTGTCCCGGGATCTGTCCGTGTGTCTGTCCCTGTATCCGTGTGTCTGTTCCTGTGTCCGTGTGTCCGTCTCTGTGTCCCAGGATCCGTCCGTGTGCCTGTCCCTGTGTCTGTGTGTCTGCCCCAGTGTCCCGGGATCTGTCCGTGTGTCTGTCCCTGTATCCGTGTGTCTGTTCCTGTGTCCGTGTGTCCGTCTCTGTGTCCCAGGATCCGTCCGTGTGTCTGTCCCTGTGTCTGTGTGTCCACCCCAGTGTCCCGGGATCTGTCCGTGTGTCTGTCCCTGTATCCGTGTGTCTGTTCCTGTGTCCGTGTGTCCGTCTCTGTGTCCCAGGATCCGTCCGTGTGCCTGTCCCTGTGTCTGTGTGTCTGCCCCAGTGTCCCGGGATCTGTCCGTGTGTCTGTCCCTGTATCCGTGTGTCTGTTCCTGTGTCCGTGTGTCCGTCTCTGTGTCCCAGGATCCGTCCGTGTGTCTGTCCCTGTGTCTGTGTGTCCGCCCCAGTGTCCCGGGATCTGTCCGTGTGTCTGTCCCAGTGTCCCCATGTCCACCCCTCTGTCTCCGCCTCTGTCCCGCCAGGTCCCACCGCGGGCGGGGACCGGGCACCGGGACCGGGCACCGGGGCGGGGCCGGGGCGGGGCCGGGGCGGGGCGGGCAGGGCCGGGAGCGCCGGAGCCGCCGGAGCCGCCGGAGCCGCCAGAGCCGCCGCCCGTCATGGAGCCCAACAGCCCCCGCAAGATCCAGTTCACGGTGCCGCTGCTGGAGCCGCATCTGGACCCGGAGGCGGCCGAGCAGGTGGGGACACCGGGCACGGCGCGGGGGACACACCGGGGACACACCGGGGACGCACCGGGGCTGGGAGGACCCGCCTGCTCCTGCCGGGGCCGGTGCGGGAGGCTGCGGGCACGGTGAAGGGGGGGGACACGGGGCGCCCGGTGTGACCGCGGCGGAGTCGGGGCGGTGGTGACACCCCCGGGCGCGGGGGACGGGGCGCTGGGTGACACGGGGGCGGTGGTGGCGTGGGGGCGACGCACCCGGGGGCTAGCAGGTGTGTTCACCCCCCCGCGGTGTTGGGGACACCCCCAGTGTCACCCCCCGTGGGCTGGGGGCTGCCTGGCCCCGTGGTGGCCGTGGGGACTGAGGTGGCCGTGGGGACCGAGGTGACAGTGCCAGGGCCATGTGCTGGCTCAGCACGACACCGCGGGGGTGTCCCGGGGGGGGGTGTTTGGTTACAGCCCCCCCCGGCGCCCCCAGGTCCCTCCAGCCCTTGCTCAACCCCTGCTCCTGCTGGAGGGGATCCCAGAATAGCAGCGGGGACACTATGGCCTGGCCAAGGGACACGGCAGAGCTGCCCAGGGACAACCAGGGGCACCCCCGGGTCCCTGCGACCCCCCCCCGCCCGCATCACCCCCATCCCGCAGTGCCCCCCAACTCTGGGGGCTGCAGGGGACCACCCCCCACTCCCCGTTGTCACCAAGTGTGAGAAGCTCTACAAGGATGGTGAGGACTTGGGGGGTCCCGGCTGTGCGTGTCCCCCCCAGAATGGGGGTCCCCAGCAGCTGGGTGGCTCCCGGGCGGGCAGCCCCTGTTGCCAGCGGCGCGGGGGCGAGCGGGGGCCGCCCGCTGGCGAGCATCTCGCTGTCGCTAAATACGGCCACGCACCATCTGGGGCTGCCACACGGCTCATTTGCAGCGCGGCCCCCCCAGGAGCGCCGGGGGGGGGGTGCTGGGTGGCGGGTGCGGGACCCCCGGCACCCACCGAGGCTGCGGTGGGGAGCGGGGGTGCCCATGTGCCACCTCCCGTCACAGCCGGGATATGGGGCGCTCGGCGTGACCCTGCCCTGGGGTGTCACCTGCCTGTCCCTGCCTCAGTTTCCCCCCTCCAGCTGCATCTCAGCACCTGTTGGAGCCCCTGGCAGTGTGACAGGGCCCTGACAGCAGGTGACAATGCTGATGTCCCCTCCCTGTGTTTACAGTTCCCCTGGTTTGGGGTGTCCCCGCAGGGGAAGAGCTGATGTGGGTCCCCCTCACACTGGTGAAGGGCTTGGCTGTGTCACCCCTATGTCCTGCAGGGCTGTCCCCAAGCCCATCCAGCCCCACCCTCTTAGAAGGACCTTGTCCCCATGGACCTTCTCGGGTCCCCCTTGTCCCCAGAGGTCCCGCAGCTCCTTGGCCCCCGTCTGCTGTGCACATCCACCCACCCATCCTGGTGTCACCCATGGGTGCCAGGCCTGGCCCAGGGCTTAGTCCTGTGTCCCTGCCCAAGTCCCCAAGACCACCCTGAGCACAGCGTGTCCCCAAGGCTGGGGGGGACACTCGGGGGGAGTGTTTTCTCCATCATGCTGAGAGATGAGCTTCACCCATCCCACTCTGATCCCCACCCCCATTCAGGTCCCCCATCCCATTCTGGTCCCAATCCCGTTCTAGTCCCGCTCCTGTGCCCATCCCAGCTCCCCCCGGATGACCCCCCAGGCCCAGGGGAGCGGCCCCCCCAGCGGCGCTCCCCCCACCGCGGGCCGCCGGGTTCCCGATGCTCTTGGCCGTGGCACTTTCTTAATCGATGGTGGAGATTGATCTAAAAATAGCGGCGGCAGGAGAGCGCGATGGCCCGGCCGAGCTGGGGGGGGATGGAGGGGAGGATCCAGGGATGGATGCAGGGATGCAGGGATGCGGGGAGGGATGGAGGGATGCAGGGATGCAGGGATGGAGCAAGGACCAGAGCATCCCCCCCTAGGGAGTCAAGGCGGGAGCCGCCCGGACGCCTGGGTCCCCGGCCCAGTCTGGAGCAGCGAAACAAACACAGCTCAGCCCCGCCTGGGTGACCTTGAGTGGGTGACACCGATGTCCCCCACCCTGTCCCTGCGGACACAGCCCTGCGTCCCACACCCGGGGGTGGCTCTGGTGTCCCCAGGACACGTCACCGGGGACACCAGGACCAGCCCCAATCCCGGCGGGGGGGGCGCGACCCCTCCCAGCCCCATCTTTGGGCTTGTGGGGGGGGTGGTTGGACCCCGACCCCGGAGCGGGGTGGGGGGGGTCCCTGGAGGGGGGAGGGCGTTTCCCGGCAATTCCCGGCAATTCCCGGCAATTCCCGGTTCCCTCTAATCTCCGTTTAAAACCCCGACCGCGGGTTTCTATGGCAACGGGGCCGACACGGAGAAGATTCGCCCGGGGGGGGAGGTCGGGGGGGGGTGGTGGGGGCGTCCTCCGCGTGCCCGCCCCATTAGCATCTCATTAGCATCTCATTAGGCAGCCTGCCTCATTAGGGAATCCTCGCCGGGAAATCGGTGTTTGCAGAGCAAACTCAGTTAGTGGGTCAGCGGGGAAAGGGGACGCGGGGTGCGGTGTCACCGCTGCCACCCGGCACGGCCACCAAGTCCTCTATTAGGGCCACAACCCCCCCACTGAAGTCACCAAGTGGGGGTGGAATGTGGGGCAGGAGCAGCACAAGATGCTCCAGGTGACCTTGGGCAAGGACACTGTGTCCATAAAGGAAGGGCAGGTCCCTGCGGTGTCACCACACCGATGTCACCACGCCAATGTCACCGCACCGGTGTCGCCGGGCGCTTCCTGGGGCCGGGGTATAATTAGCACCTGTCTCTCATTAGGGCTGGTCCGGAAATGTTGATTTAAAAGACACGTGTGTCCGGCCACGGGAGCTGCGACACTCAGGGCCTGGCTGCTGTCCCCTGTCCCCATGGGGCCACCACCGCCCCGGGGACAAAGGCCATCGGGGGGGGTGCTATGGGGTTCTGGGTGCAGCTGTGGGTCCCGACTCTCTGCTGTCCCCACCAAGATCCGAAGGCGCCGACCGACTCCGGCCAACCTGGTCCTGAGCAGCGATCAGTCGTCCCCAGGTGGGTCCTTGCGTGTGTCACCCCCCGGGAACCCCCCGATGTGACACTCAGGGTCCCCCGTATGTGACGCTTGGGGCACTTGCGTTGCAGCGGGTGTCATCCCGTCACAGCAGCACCGTGTTCCCCACCCTGGGACTGTCCCCCCCTCCCCTGCTGTCCCTGCTGCAGGATCGGGCCCTGGGGCTCAGCCAATCCATCTGCGGGGGGAGCAGCTGCTCGTGTCACCCCCTGCGCAGGGGACACTGGGACGGGGCCACCCCCGCTGGCACAAGGAGCAGGGGACACCAGCTGTGACATTTAAGAGCTGCTCGGTCATTGACCCCCACACCCGGCATGTGGCCTTTGGGGACAGGGCATGGCAGCTGTGTCACAGTCCCCTGCCCCCCCTGAGCACCCATGGGTGACAGAGGGTGACACGGAGGGGCTGGATTCATGGCAGGGGGGGCAGGATGGAGCTGAGCGCTGACCTGTCACCTTCTGTGTCCCCCCCAGAAATCGATGAGGACCGGCTGCCCAACCCCCTGCTGAAGGTGGGTGTCACCATGGGTGGGGTGGGGAGTCCATGGGGTGTCCCCAGCCCCCCGTCACTGACACCCCCATGTCCCTTGCAGTCGGGTCTGGCCATGTCACCCAGGCAGAGGAAGAAGGTTTCCCGCACCACCCCCACCATGAAAGGTACTGGGGGAGGGGACAGTCCCCTGGGTGACACAGGGGACAGGTGGGATGTCACCACCTTGGGATGTCACCACCTTGGGATGTCACCACCTGGGCAATGGGGGGACAGGTGGGTTGGATGTCACCACCTTGGGTTGTCAGCACCTTGGCAATGGGGGGGACAGTCCCCTGGGTGACACAGGGGATGGGTGGGTTGAATGTCACCACCTGGGGATGTCACTACCTTGGAATGTCACCACCTTGGGATGTCACCACCTGGGCAATGGGGGGACAGGTGGGTTGGATGTCACCACCTTGGGATGTCACCACCTTGAGGTGTCACCACCTGGGCAATGGGGGGACAGATGGGTTGGATGTCACCACCTGGGGATGTCACCACCTTGGCAATGGGCGAGGAGAGTCCCCTGGGTGACAGAGGGGACAGGTGGGATGTCACCACCTGGGGATGTCACCACCTTGGCAATGGGGGGGGACAGTCCCCTGGGTGACACAGGGGACGGGTGGCTTGGATGTCACCACCTTGGCACTGCCCTTGGAGCCACCCAGCCATGGGCACATGGCAAATGCCAGCGGAGGGGACACGAGGCCCCCGCTGTCACCAGGAGCGTGGGGACGGTCACGCTGTCCCCGCGTCCCCGCAGAGCTGCAGATGATGGTGGAGCATCACCTGTGCAAGCAGGCGCAGGACGAGGACGAGGAGGCGGCCACTGCCACCGGCTGCTGCCACCACGGTGACACCGAGCACAGCCACAGCCCCGGTGGCACCTGCCCGCTGGCCACACACGAGGGTGGCCCCGGCCCCGGCCAGCGTGAGTGACCCGTGTCACCCCCCCGGTCACCCCGAGCTGCGGGCTGGGGACACTGAGGTGACACGCTGGTGTCCACAGGGACCCACGGGGACGGGCGGCAGAGCCCGGGGGACGGGGACACCCATATAGCACCGAGGGACAGTGCTGGGCAGGGCGCGGGCAGCAGCCAGTAGGTGCGTAACTGGGGTGCTGGGGGGCACTGGGGGGCACTGGGACAGTGACTGGGGCACTGGGGGGTACTGGGGCCCTGTACTGGGACACTGCGGGGACACTGGGACACTCTACTGGGACACTGGGGGGGGTACTGGGATACTGTACTGGGATACTCTACTGGGATACTGGGGGGTGTACTGGGGTACTGTACTGGGACACTGGGAGGTGTACTGGGATGCTGGGGGGGTACTGGAACACTGTACTGGGATACTGTACTGGGACACTGGGGGGTATACTGGGATGCTGGGAGGGGTACTGGGGTGCTGTACTGGGACACTGGGGGGTGTACTGGGATGCTGCGGGGGTACTGGGATACTGTACTGGGACACTGGGGTGGTATTAGGGCAATGGGAGCAGTAGTGGGGCACTGGGGGGGCTACTGGGATACTGCACTGGGATACTGGGGGAAACCAGGGGGTACTGGGGCCCTGTGGGGGTCAATGGGACACCATCCTGGGGCACTGGGGGTATCCTGGTCCCCACAGCGGGGAGGGGGACAGCGTCACAGGGTGATGCTGGCACTGGGGACATGGCGCTGGCTTTGCCGGGGTCCCCGTCCCCTCCATGATGTCCCCTCTGTCCCCAGGGCCACCGCAGCACCGAGGCCGCGCAGGAGCCGGACGTCCCGGGGACTTTTTTACCTGTTTTCTAAGATTCCACCGCCGCTTTGGGGCTCCCGGAGGGTTATTTTTTACTGCCACGGGCAGGTCCCCCCCCGGGGGAGACTTTGGGGACAACGGCTGTGCCCATGTCCCCTCACCCCCCCGCGGCCCAGGGTGGGTGACGCTGGCGACACCGCGCAGCACCCCCTGGTGTCCCCCCCGCCGCCACATCACTGCCACCCCCAGGATGTCCCCAGGGCCACCGCACTGTCACACCCCCCCCCCCAGCCCTGGGGAGCCACACCCCAGTGCACACACGCGTGTGCAGGCACATGGGTTCTTGTGCACGCGTGTGTTGGGGGGGTGGGGGGGGGGTGCACATGCATGTACCTGGGGTGGAGGGGGGGGACACACAGACACATGCACCCCAGGGTGTTTGCACCCACGGACACGGGGGGGACACACTTTGCACGTGGGATTCGCATGGACGCAGCGCACGTGTGACACGTGGGGGGCGCAGGGACCCCCCCCCCCCCCAGTTGGTATTAAAGGGATCCCTTCCCCCCCCCGGCTCCGCCTCCTCTTTGCCTTCGCATGGGGGGTGCAGGACCCCCCAGACCTCTGAACCCACTCTGGGGTCCCATCCAGCTGTGTCAGCCACTCTGTCCCCATGGGAGGGGTCCTGGCCCCCCCGTCACCCCCCAGCTCCCAGGCCAAGGGCGCAGGAGCCGGGGGGGGGTGGTGGTGGATGGTTTATTAATTGCTCGTTAGCGGCGGCGCTTCGTTTCACATGCGTGTGTGGGTGGAGCTGTGCCAGTGGGGAGAGGGGAAATTGGGGGGGGGGGTGCACGGGGGGGGGGGGCCGAGCCAGGGGGCCGGAGCGGGGGGTGCTGGCGCTGGAGGATGCTCAAGGCACATGGGATGTGGGAGGATGCTCAAGGATGCTCTGGACATGCTGGAACCAGGATGCCAGAGGATGCTCGAGATGCACCGGGATGCAGGAGGATGCTCAAGATACCCTGGGATGCAGGAGGATGCTCGAGATGCACCAGGATGCTGGAGGATGCTCAAGGATGCTCGAGATGCACCAGGATGCTGGAGGATGCTCAAGATACACCAGGATGCTGGAGGATGCTCAAGGATGCTCGAGATGCACCGGGATGCAGGAGGATGCTCAAGATACCCTGGGATGCAGGAGGATGCTCGAGATGCACCAGGATGCTGGAGGATGCTCAAGGATGCTCGAGATGCACCAGGATGCTGGAGGATGCTCGAGATGCACCAGGATGCTGGAGGATGCTTGAGGATGCTCGAGATACACCAGGATGCTGGAGGATGCTCAAGATACACCAGGATGCTGGAGGATGCTCAAGGATGCTCGAGATGCACCGGGATGCTGGAGGATGCTCGAGATACACCAGGATGCTGGAGGATGCTCAAGATACACCAGGATGCTGGAGAATGCTCAAGGATGCTCGAGATACACCGGGATCCTGGAGGATGCTCAAGGCACACTGGAACCAGGACACCGGAGGGTACTCGATGCACACCAGAATGCCAGAGGATACTCAAGGATGCTCGAGGCACACCAGAGCTGGGATGCTGGAGGATGCTTGAGGCAAACCAGGATGCTGGAGGACACCTGAGGATGCTCAAGATACACCAGGATGCCAGAGGATACTCGAGGATGCTTGAGGCACACTGCGATGCTGGAGGATGCTCAAGATACACTGGAGCCGGGATGCTGGAGGATGCTTGAGGCAAACCAGGATGCCGCAGGATGCTCAAGGATGCTCGAGGCATGCCAGAACTGGGATGTCAGAAGATGCTCAGGACATACTGGAACCAGGATGCCAGAGGATGCTTGAAGCACACCAGAACCAAGATGCTGGAGGATGCTTGAGATACACCAGAATGCCAGAGGATGCTCGAGACACACGGAGATGCTGGAGGATGCTCGAGGGACACCAGAGCCGGAATGGCAGAGGATGCTCAAGGATGCTCGAGGGACACCGGGATGCAGGAGGATGCTCGAGGTGGAGGAAGCCGGGGGGGGGATCCGGGGCGCACGCTGGAGCCGGAGATGCTGGAGACACAGCGGGGCCAGGAGGGGCTGGCACAGCCCTGGGGACACTGGGGCTGGCGCTGTCACCTCTGGGCCCGATCCTGCCCCCCACCGCTGCCCCATCCCCCCCAACCTCACCCACACCATGTGGGGCAGGACCCTGGGGGGACAGGGGGACGGGCCCCACAGACACACAGATCAGGGGACAGGGATGCTCCAGGCGCATAGGGCAGGATGGGGACATTTAGGGACATTTGGGGACACCCACCACGGTGTGGCCGCACTGACCCAGCAGGCACAGAGGGGACAACGGTGGCCCTCATGGTGACACACCCCACATGGCTCCTCTGTCACCTGCTGTCCCCAGTGCCACCGCCATCGTCCCCACCCCGCCCTGGGGTGGGAAGCAGCTTTTGTAGAAAATCATAAGGGCAAAACCCAGCGTGGGGGGCCGGGAAGCCACTGGTGTGACAGCGAGAGGGTCGGTGTCACCGTCACCAGTGGCCCCAGGTTTGGCACAGGTGGCCGGAGGTGGCCGGGCTGGGGGGAACCAGGGGGACCGACCCCGGGGGTGCTGGTGGCACCGGCACGAATCCTCCCTCCCCGCGAATGGTGCTGAACTCGATGGCGTCGGACACAGTGGGCGAGACGGCGTCACTCGGCCGGACGAGAACCTGTTGTTGTGGTCGGGACAGTCACAGCCGGGCCACCAGTGCAGCCCCCCCCGGCAGGGTTGTCCCCCCAGCGCCCACCTCGCTGCTCCTGCTGTTATTCCACGTCCCCGTTCTGGTTGTTTCTGGTGGCGGGTGGTTCCTCGCAGGGTGACAGCTCCTCGATGGACGCCTGGTTGGTGATGCCTGGGGGGGACATGGGGTGCGGGGACACGGGGTGCGGGGACACGGGGTGCGGAGACACTGAGAACACTGAGACCCCCCCCAAGTCATCCCACCCACCCTACAAGTCCAAGCGTCACCCACCCCGTGCTCCCCACCCAGAGATGCTCGGCACAGCCTCGCGTGTCCCCACAATGCTCCCTGTCCCCTCGCCGGGGGACGCGGTGGCCATGGTGGCCGTCACCTACCACTGGCCGCCCGCTCCTTCCACTTCTGCTTGTTCTCCTGGATGTACTTGGTCCAGGTGGAGCGGAACCCGGCCAGGTCGGATTTGATGTCCCCCAGCTCCAGGTGCTCATCCAGGGACGGCTGCCGCCACTGTGAGCTGCGGGGACAGGGACGGATGGGACAGCGACAGCTGCGATGGAGACAGCCGGGGATGGGGACACATGGGGACGGGGACAGCCAGGGATGGGGACAGCCAGGGACGGGGACAGCCAAGGATGGGGACAAATGGGGATGGGGACAAATGGGGATGGGGACACATGGGGACGGGGACACATGGGGACGGGGACACATGGGGACGGGGACAGCCAAGGATGGGGACAGCCAAGGATGGGGACAGCCAAGGATGGGGACGGGGACACATGGGGATGGGGACAGCCAGGGATGGGGACAGCTGGGGACAGGGACAGCCTAGGATGGAGACAGCCAGGGATGGGGACAGCTGGGGACAGGGATAGCCAGGGATGGGGACAGCTGGGCATGGTGACAGTTGGGGACGGGGACAGCCAGGGATGGAGACAGCCAGGGATGGGGACAGCCACCGCCACCACCTCCCCGTGCCCAAAACAAGAAGGGGAAACTGAGGCAGAGGGGTGGCCGACCTGGGCGGCTGGGTGGCCGCCGGGTTGCCCTTGGACTTGGTGCCGTCCTCAGCGAGGGGCAGCACCAGCTTCTCGGCCACGTCGGTCAGCACCGAGAAGGTGGGTTCCACGATGAAGTCGATGAAGCCTGCGGCGGGGAAGGGACACGGCGGCCATGGGGAGGGGACACGGCAGCGACGGGGACGCGCCCTGGCTGGGGACAGGCTGGGGACGCTCACCGATCTGCGACTGGGCCACCAGCGTTGAAGTGCGGTCGCAGAGCGGCGAGAAGGGCAGCCCCAGCTCGGCCTCCTTGTCCCCCTGGGAAGGCGAAGCGAGGGAGATGTGTCCCCAAGGGGTTGTCCCCCTGTCCCCAGGGCCGTGGGGACCCTACCTGCCTGAAGAACTCCTCCATCAGCGCCTTGGTCCAGCGGCTGTGCACAGCCCACTGCTTGGTGGGGTGGCTGATATCGGCCGCGTGCAGCAGCAGCGACAGCACCTTGGACTTGTCGATCCTGCGGAGGGGACCCCGCTGCTGAGATTTGTCCCCAAAAGCCACATCATGTCCCCCACACTGGGGACTTCTCCCCAACCCGCACTCACCGCTCCAGCTGCTGCAGCGACGTCTTCATGGACTTGACCTGCTGGAAGTGGCAGGACATGTCGGTGGCCAGGACCATCTCGATCACCAGCGCCCGCAGCTCCCTGCGCCCCGGGGAGGGGGGGGAAATGCCATCAGGGTCCGGTGTCCCCGCTGGGGACAGCGCCGGGGACAAGGACGGGGACCTTACGCAAACTCGTCCTTGGTGAGGTTGACGAAGATGTTCATCTCGTCGTCCTGCATCATGCGGAACACGGCGCTGATGTGGTGGTTCTCCAGCACCGAGCGGTCGTTGTAGAGGATGGCGCAGTCCGACCTGGGGACAGAGGGGACAGTGGAACCCCGGTGTGGTGGCAGGGAACCTGAGACCCCTCTCCGTGGGGAGAGGGATGTCCCCAGGGTGCTGGGGGTGGCACTGAGTGTCCCCGAGGCGCCAGCACCTCTGTATCACAGCCATATTAGTGGCCATGGGTGTCCCCAGGGTGCCAGCACATCTGTATCAATGGCCTGAGTGTCCCCAGGGTGCTGGCACATCTGCATCACAGCTGTATCAATGGCCTGGGTGTCCCCAAGGTGCCATCCCAGCTGTATCAACAGCCTGGGTGTCCCCATGGTGCCAGCACATCTGTATCAATGGCCCAGATGTCCCCAGGGTGCCAGCACATCTGCATTCCAGCTGTATCAATGGCCCGAGTGTCCCCAGGGTGCCGGCACATCTGCATCCCAGCTGTATCAATGGCCTGGGTGTCCCCAAGGTGCCAGCACATCTGTATCAATGGCCTGGGTGTCCCCAGGGTGCCAGCACACCTGTATCCTGGCTGTTATTGGTGGCACCGAGTGTCCACAGGGTGCTGGCGCACACGTATCCTGGCTGTACAGGTGTCACTGAGTGTCCCCAAGCTGCCAGCGCATCTGTGTCCCAGCCATAACAGTGACACTGGGTGTCCCCAGGGTGCCACTTTCCACACATCCCCATGACAGCTCCTCAGCCCTGCCCATACCGTGCCATGTCACCTGCACCATGCCATGCCATGCCACCCATGCCACGCCACGTCACCCGTGCCACCCGCGCGGTGCCCCCCGCCCTCACTTGGTCTGGATGTGGAAGCTGTTGGTGGTGCCCGTGTGCTCGTAGTCGTGGATGGCAGCAGCGAAGATGGTGGCCAGGACCTCGATCTCCGTCAGGTAGTGCTGGGGAGACACAGGTGGCACGGGGACGGTCACCAGGCGCCCCGGTGACACCCCACGAGGGACACGGGGCACAGGGTGTGGGATGCTCGACATGCAGGTGTTTGCACGACAGCGTGTGACCACACGTGTGCACGGCCACGCGTGTGACATGACGGGGACACCAGGACATGGACACACATCCCCCCAAGCCAGGGGTCACCCCATCATCCTGGTGACATCGTCATGACAACAGCACCGTTGCTCCATGGTGCCGTCTCCATGGCAACAAGCATCACTGGGCCCAGACACTACCCGGGACCCCCTGGTGTCCCTGTGGGACCACCAAATATCCCCTTGGGGTCCCCAAAAGTCCCCGTACCAGCATCCCAGTGCGCAGCAGGAAGCAGTGGACGGTCTGGGTGACATCGGCGGCGTGGACCTGGTTGTGGTAGGGGTTGCGGTACTTGCCGTAGCCGGTCTCCAGTGCGTCCAGCAGCGTGGTCAGGAAGACGGTGGGGATCTGCGGCGCAGGCACGTGCGCTCACAGCTGCACCCGTGCACCCGGCACCCGTCCCCGTGGCACCCACGGGTGGGCACGGGCACCCACGGGTGGGCGCAGACGCACCTTGAAGCGGCTGTTGAGGTTGTGTCGGGTGAAGAGCTCGAAGACGATGGTGCGCAGGGAGTGATCGTCCGTCACCCGGTTCAGCGTGAAGACGTCGAAGCACCAAAGGTCGAGGCTCTGGAGGGGTGGGGGGACACGGGGGTATCGGCACAGGGGTGGGGTGAGACCAGTGCCTGGGGACACCCGGGGACACCCAGCCGTGCCCGGTGAAACCCAGCAAAGCCCAGTAAAGACCAGCAAAGCCCAGGGATGCCCAGGGATGCCCAGGAAAGCCCAGCAAAGCCCAGTGTTGCCCAGCAAAGACCAGCAAAGACCAGTGATGCCCAATGAAGCCCAATAAAGCCCAATAAAGCCCAATAAAGACCAGCAAACCGCAGTGATGCCCAGTGACACCCAGCAAAGTCCAATGATTCCCAGTGAAGCCCAGTGATGACCAGCAAAGCCCAATAAAGACCAGCAAACCACAGTGATGCCCAGCAAAGCCCAGTGATACCCAGTGATGCCCAGCAAAGCCCAGTGAAGCCCAGTGACCCCAGGTGATGCCCAGCAGCACTGGGTGCCATCTCCCATGGACAACCTGTGCCACATCCTATGGAGTGGATGTGCCACCCCAGGGGAGCATCCCAGGGTGGGGGGAATTGGGGTGCCCCGCACACCCCGGGGCAGCATCTCTGGGGTAACTGGGTGCCCCCCACACCCCAAGGTACCTTCAGGCAGTTGAGGACGGAGGTGGAGTAGCTGGGTCCCACGGCCGTGTACGTCCGGCGAAACATCCTGCAAGAGACAGTGGATGTGGGTGCTGGGGGATCCACCCGGGTGTTCAGGGACAGACCTTGGGTGCCAGGGGACAAACCCTGGGGGCAGGAGACACATCTGGGCACTGGGGCCACCCCAGGTGCTTGGGGACCCTGCTGGGTGCTGGGGACAACCCCTGGTGCCACAGGCCACCTAACTATAAATATGTAAAGGGTGAGAGCCATGAAGATGATGGAGTGGAGCATCTCCCGTGTGAGGAAAGGCTGAGGGAGCTGGGGCTCTGGAGCTGGACAAGAGGAGACTGAGGGGGGACTCATTCCTGGGGATCAATATGGAAAGGGGGAGTGTCAGGAGGATGGAGCCAGGCTCTTCTGGTGACAACCAGTGACAGGACAAGGGGCAATGGGTGCAAACTGGAACACAGGAGGTTCCACTTAAATATGAGAAGAAACTTGTTGGGGTGAGGGTGGCAGAGCCTGGCCCAGGCTGCCCAGGGGGGTTGTGGAGTCTCCTTCTCTGCAGACATTCCAACCCGCCTGGTTCCTGTGTAACCTCATCTGGGTGTCCCTGCTCCAGAACAGATGATTTCCAAGGTCCCTTCCAACCCCTGTGACTCTGTGACTCCGTGACCATCCTCCCACGCCCCCCCGCCCCCCCAGCACCCACCTCTCCACGAAGATTCCGGCCTGGACGGCGTGGACGATGCTGCGGAACTTGGGTTTCTCCTCGGCGCGGCGGCCCTTGGCACGCGCCTGCTGGGTGAAGGTGGCCGCCAGCCAGTCCCGCACCTCGGAGGGGACGGCGGCGTCCGAGCCCATGGCCCGCAGCTCGTCCTCCGTGTCCAGCATCTGCCTGCGGGACGGGGGGTGGCGTCAGGGCAGGGTCATCGTCACCTCGGTGTCACCCTGTGTCACCCCGGTGTCACCACGCGGCCACACCTGGTCTCATCGATGCAAACGGCCTCGAGCAGCGAGGCCGCGTACTCCAGGTTCCTGCGCAGCTCCTCCACGTTCACCTCGCCCGTCTCCAGCTGCTTCACCATGAACCGCAGCCTGTAGGGGGGACAAGGGGGACAGTTTGGGGGGTCCCCACCGGCCTGCAGCAGGATGCGTCCTCTCCAGGGGCACCCATGGGGTCAGAGTCATCTGGGTTTGAAAGGACCCTCAAGATCGAGTCCAATCGTTCACCCAACGCTGGCACTAAAATGTCCCCAAGAATGTCACCTGTTCACCCCCCCAGGGATGGTGACACCAGCACTGCCCTGGGCAGCCTGTTCAATGCCCTTTGGGGAAGAAATCACCCCAAATTTGCACCCTCAGCCTCCCCTGGTGCAACATGAGGCCGTTTCCTCTCGTCCTGGCGCATGTTGCATGTGTGCACACCCGCATGCACACACACGTGAACACACCGTGTGCACACACACACGTGCACGGGAACACACACATGCACAGACACAGACGTGCACACTTGCACATGCATGCACAGACATGCACGTGTCCATTTGCACGCACACACATGTGCACATATAAACACACTTGCACACACATGCGTGCACACACACGTGCACACTTGCACATACATGCACACGCACGCACATACATGCACATGCACGCATATGCATGCACACTTGCACATGCATGCACACTTGCACATGCACATACACGTGTGCACACTTGCACATATGTGCCCATGCACAGTTGCACACGCATGCACACACACACACATGCACATACACGTATGCACACTTGCACACACATGCGTGCACATTCACATACAAGTATGCACACTTGCACATATATGCACATGCACACTTGCACACACATGCATGCACATGCACATACACGTGTGCACACTTGCACATATGTGCACATGCACACTTGCACCCAAATGCACACACATGCACGCACACACACATGTGCACTTGCACATACATGCACTTGCACGCACATGCAAACACATGCATGCACACGTGTGCACATGCGCATCCACAAGTGCACACTTGCACATATGTGCACATGCACGTTTGCACACACACACACACTTGCACCCGCCTCTCCACCAGCCCTCCCGTCTGACACACGCCTGCACACGCGTGTGCGAGCAGCCGCCCGCCCCCACCCATCTGTCTGTGTGTCCGTCTGTCTGTCGGGGCGGGGGTGGGGGGGTGGAATCCCATCTGTCGCCCGGGGGCTGGGGACGTGCCACCCCCGCAGCCGTGTCTCCCGCTCGCACGCAGGCTGGCACGGGCTGTCACACGTTGTCACACACTGTCACAGCCCCCCCAGTGCTCTGCCAGCTCCCCCCAGATTGGGGCGAGGGACGTGGTGTTGGGGACATAGTGGCAGGGGACACCAGCCACCCTGTCCCTCCTGGAGGCCTCGCTGTCACCGCCACTGCCACCTGCCAGGTCCCCACCGGTCCCCAATGGTCCCCATTGCTGCCACCAGCACCCAGTGGGTCCCCAGCAGTGACCACCAGGTCCCCATCGGTGCCCTATGCACACTGTCCCCAAGGCTGGTGGCACCTGTCCCCACCATCAGCAGTTTCCTGTGACACCGCCAGCCCGGCCCTCACTTTGGGGACACCTCTGGGTCCCCCCAAAACGTGGCCATAGGGAGGGTGACAGCACATGGTGACAGTCTCAGGGGTTGGGGACACAGGCCACCACCCCCCCATGCCGTTCCCACGGCCAACCCCCACGGTAGGACACGGTGTCCTTGTCATCCCGTGTCCCAGCAGTGGGGACGTCACCCCCGGTCACAGTGTCCCCAGTGTGGGTGACACAAGCCATGCATGTCCCCACCTGCCACCTTGTCCCCACCAGCCCGGCCCCTTGGGGAAACTGAGGCACGGCATGACGGGAGGGTCACAGCGTCCCCACCAGTGTCACAGTGTCCCCACCACGCTGGCTCCTTGGGGACCAGCCCAAGCCTGCGGGTCACCGGCTGAGATGCCGTGTCCCCTGTCCCTTGTCCCCTAGCGGCAGCTCCAAACCCCACGAGCAGGATGTGACCGGCAGTGACCCAGGAGGTGCTGGCACTTGTCCCCAACCCAGGGGACAGTCCCTGGGAGGGGACAGCGCCGTGACCCCCCAGGAGGGGCCAGCGGGGCCGTGGGACTGTGTGGGGAGAGGGACAGGGCTCCTGGTCACAGGCAGGGACAGGGGGACCCCCCATTGCTCCAGCAGGAGACAAAGTCCCCATGGCTGGGGACACGGGGTGCTGGCAGTGGCTCCTGCAGGGTTTCCTGCCCTCTGATTGCAATTAACGTTAATTACTGAACTCACACCCTGAAAACGTCCCCAGGTCCCCAAGGTGGTAGCTGGTGGCCTTGTCCCAGCACAGCGACCGGACCCGGTTTGGTGGGTGGGGGCCACCGCGTCCCCAGCCAAGGTGACGGTGACAGTTGCCAGCGAGGGGGATGGCGGGGGGGCCACAAGACGTCACGTTCAGAGCCAGCACGAAGCTCCGGGGGAATGTGACCTTGGGAAGGCAATTGTCACCTTCCCATGCCCGCCACCCACCCTGGGGACACTCACCCTCAGGGACACCCATCCCTGGGGACCCCCACCCTCAGTGGCACCCTTGTGTCACTGGCTTGTCACAGCTGGTGCTGGGACCCCCGCACGGAGCGTGGGGACAAGGGACAGCCGCCCCCCGGCTGCGTCACGCTGCCAGGCAGGTGCCACCCGCGCCCACGGTCCCCACGGGCTGCCTGTCACCACCCACGGCCCCGCGCTGCTGCTGCCCCCCCCGGGCCACGTCCCAGGCCCCCGTGCACACGTGCTCCGTGCACGCTCAGGTGTGCACGTGCGTGCACACGTGTTCCCATGCACATCTGCTCCATACCTGCTCAGGTGTGCACGTGCACACGTTCCCGTGCACATGCACTCCATGCACGTTCAGGTGTGCACGTGCACACGTGTTCCCGTGCACATCTGCTCCATGCACGCTCAGGTGTGCACGTGCACACGTGTTCCCCTGCACATCTGCTCCACGCACGCTCAGGTGTGCACGTGCACACGTTCCCGTCCACATCTGCTCCATGCACACTCAGGTGTGCACGTGCACACGTGTTCCCGTGCACATCTGCTCCATGCACGTTCAGGTGTGCACGTGCACACGTGTTCCCCTGCACATCTGCTCCACGCACGCTCAAGTGTGCACGTGCACACGTTCCCGTGCACATCTGCTCCATGCACACTCAGGTGTGCACGTGCACACGTTCCCGTGCACATCTGCTCCACGCACGCTCAGGTGTGCACGTGTACACGTGTTCCCGTGCACATCTGCTCCATGCACGCTCAGGTGTGCACGTGCACACGTGTTCCCGTGCACATCTGCTCCACGCACGCTCAGGTGTGCACGTGCACACGTGTTCCCGTGCACATGCACTCCATGCACGTTCAGGTGTGCACGTGCACACGTGTTCCCGTGCACATCTGCTCCATGCACGCTCAGGTGTGCACGTGCACGTGCACACGTTCCCATGCACATCTGCTCCATGCACGCTCAGGTGTTCACGTGCACGTGCACGCGTTCCCATGCACATCTGCTCCACGCACGCTCAGGTGTTCACGTGCACGCGTTCCCATGCACATCTGCTCCACGCACGCTCAGGTGTGCACGTGCACACGTGTTCCCGTGCACATGCACTCCATGCATGCTCAGGTGTGCACGTGCATGTGCCCACGTGTTTCCTGTGCACACTCAGGTGTGCACATGGCTGTGCACGTGTTCCCGTGCACATGTGCACCATGCACGCTCAGGTGCGCACTTGCACACGTGATCCATGCACACTCAGGTGTGCACAGGTATGTGCCCACGTGTTTCTCATGCACACTCAGGTGTGCACATGGCTGCACACATGTTCCTGTGCACATGTGCTCCGTGCACGCTCAGGTGCGCATGTGCACGCGCGCACACATTCCCGTGCTCACTCAGGTGTGCACATGGGGCTGCACACGTGTTTCTGTGCACGCTCAGGTGTGCACACGCTTTTCCATGCACGCTCAGGTGTGTTCCGACACACTGACCTGCTCCCATGGGTGCACAATCACCCCCTGTGCACACCTGGGTGTGCACAGAGCACGTGTGCACACACGTGGGCCAAACTCCAGGCCCCCACACACACATTTGCACGCTCCCAGCAACGTGCGCAGCTGGTTGCACACTCAGGCTTCACACTCACATCCTGAGAACTCTGGCACCAACATTTCATGCCCCGAGCGCGTCCTGTCCGGCCTCGGGCACGCGTGAAACACACTCAGCTCACCAGCAAACGTGCAACACAGCCCCGTCCTTGTCCCCGTGTCCCCTCGTGCACCTTCGCAGGGCGCCACGTGCACCCCCGTGCACGCCCCTTGCACGCCCACGCCGCACAAGGACCCGCACGTGCCGTGGGGCGGGGAGGGGGCACACGCACTCGTGAGCACAACTGTACAAGGGGGGGCACCAACAGCCCCCCTGGAGAGGAGGGGAGCACCCACTGTCCCCCCACCCAGGGTTGGGGGCACCCCTGGCACCCCCAAAGTCACCCAAGGGTCATGGGTGCCCCCAGCCTGAGGGGGTGCAATGGGTGCTGGGGCATCCTGCATTGGGGGGGGTCCCCAGGAGCAGCTGAAAGTCCCGGGGGGGAGCGCAATGTGGGGGTCACTGGGGGCTCTTAGAGAAGGTTGGGGGGGTCTCCAAAGGGGGTGACAGGGGGTTTGATGGGGGGTGATAGGTGGGCTCAAGGGTCCAGTTTGGGGGTCCCAGTACAGGAGTGGGGGTCCCCCATTTAGGGGTCTCATTTTGGGGATGGGGGTCCCAGTTTGGGGTGAGGGTTCGTGGTTTGGGTGTCCCAGTTTGGGAGTGCAGGTCCCAGTTTGGGGGTCAAAGGTCCCTGTTTGGGGGCTCCAGTTTGGGGGTGGTGGGTCTCATTTTGGGGGTGCAGCTCCCAGTTCAGGGTGGGGGGTCCCCATTTAGGGGTGGAGGGTCCTCATTTAGTGGTGGGGGGGTTCTCCACCTGAGGTTCCCTCTTTAGGGGTGGAGGGTCCCCATTTGGGGGTCCAGAGTTCCTGCTTTGAGGGTTTGGGGTCTCTGCTTGGGGGCGGTCATTCCCAGTTTGGGGGTGGAGGCTCCTGCTTTAAGGGTTTGGGGTCCCTGCTTGGGGGCGGTTGTTCCCGCTTTGGGGGTCCCAGTTTGGCAGTGGGGGGGTCCTCCTTTGAGGGTTTGGGGTCCCTGCTTGGGGGCGGTCATTCCCAGTTTGGGGGTGGTGAGTCCCATTTTGGGGGTGCAGCTCCCGGTTCGGGGGGGGGTCCCCAGTTTTTTTTGGGGGGGGTCACTCACAGCGCTCGGAGCTTGACCCAAATCTTCTTGCTGGGGGCGGACTTGATCTCCAGCGGGGAGGGGCAGCAGCCGCCGGCCGGGTCCGGCCCCTCACGCTCGGGCTGCAGCCCCGGGAGGCTCCGCGGCGGCTCCATGGCCCCTACCGGGGAACGCGGCCTCAGCCCCGGGGGAACCGGGTCCCGAGCAGCCGCCGGTCCCGCCCCGCAGCCCCGGGAGGGGCCTCCCCGCGCACCCCCCCCCCCGCCACCCCGCTCCTTTCGCCGCCCGGTACCCGGCGGCTGCGCAGGCGGCACCGGCCCGGGAGACGGAGCTAAGATGGATCCCGGGCACCGGGGGTGGGAGCGGCGGTGGGGGGCACCGGGGAGGGAGAACCGGGGGTGGGGGCAGCGGGGATGTGGAGAAGCGGGATGGGGAGAAACGGAGGTGGGGGACACCGGGAGGGTGAGAACAAGGGGTTGGGGGGCGCCGGGGATGGAGAGAACCGGGAGGTGGGGAACCGGGATGCGGAGAAGCGAGAATGGGGAGAAGCGGGGATGGGGGAAGCGGAGGTGGGGGACACCGGGAGGGGGAGAACCGGGGGGAGAGCACCGGGAAGGGAGAATGGGGAGAACCGGGATGGGGAGCACCGGCGTGCGGCGGGCGGGACCGGGGATGCTGCGCGCTCCTACCCGAGGATGCTCGGCCGGGAAGCGCCGGTGCTGCCGGTACCGCCGCGCTCGGTGCTGCCGTGTCCCGGTGCAGCCGGTGCCGCCGCTCCCGGTGCTCCCGGTGCCGCCGGCTCCGTCTCCGCCGCCCGGGCTCCGTCGCAACTTTCCCCGAGCCGGCACCGGCGGGAGGGCGGGGAGGGGCGGGGGGAGCCGGGGGCGGGGGCCGGGAACCGGGGTCCGCCCAGCCCCGCTCAGCACCGGCACCGGGCGGGGGGGGCGGGACCCCAACGGGGCTGTGGGGAGGGCAGGGAGATGCCCCGGGACCCGCCGTGGGGAGCGTGTCCGGGACCCCCGTAAGGGCTATGGGGAGGAAGGTCCCCAGGACCCCTTTGGGGGTACCCAGGACCCCATGGGGTTATGGGGGGACCCCAGGACCCATGTGGAGCTGGGAGTTGCGGGTACCCCAGAACTCCTGGGAGGGTACCCCAAAACCCCTATGGAGGGAGAAGGTCCCTCAGGACCCCCAGGGCTCCTGTAGAGGGTGCCCCAAGACCCCTATGGGGCTATGGGGGGGTACCCCAGGACCCCTGGGGAGTGGCCAAAACCCCTATGGGGCTATGGGGGGGTACCCCAGCACCCCTGGGGGGTACCCAAGACCCCCATGGGGCTATGAGGAGTACCTGAGGACCCCTGGGGAGTGCCCAAGACCCCTATGGGGCTATAGGGGGGTACCCCCGGACCCCCAGGGGGTACCCAAGACCCCTATGGGGCTATAGGGGGGCACCCCAGGACCCCTGGGAGGTACCAAGACCCCTATGGTGACACCATTGACTGTCCCCTCCTGCTGGACTCGGGGCAGCAACAGCCCCCAAATTATTGTAGGACCTACATAAACCCAGCGGGCTGCTGGGCCTATTAGGACATCGCCCCCCTGAGCTGGGGGGGGGGACACACACCGGGGGGGTGGGAGCCCCACAGTCCCCTTGTCATCCCCCCTGTGCCCCCCATCCCGTTCATGTCCCATTAGGAAACCAAGGATGGAACCAAAGGCCTGGGGGGCTCTGGGCACACACGGGGGGGATTTGGGGGTGCCAGAGACCTGGGGGGGGTCCCAGCGATGGGGGGGGGTTGGCAGCCCCTGCATCACCTCCCCCAGCACGCGCCGATCCGCAGCCCCCGTGCTAATTAATAATATTAATCAGCCTTTATGTAACGGCGGGGGTGTGCGCAGCACCCACGGCTGCAGCGCGGGGGGGGAACAGGTGGGACCCCCCCATTTTGGGGTGTCACCCCCCCCCCTTGACCCACTGCACCTGGTGGCTTTGCCATGTCCCCACCTGCCACCAGGTCACCTTTGCTCGCTGGCACCCATGGGTGCTGCCCAGGGTGGGTGTCCCTTGACTCTCCCAAATAGGGACTGTGAACAAAAGGGGGGGTCCCAAAAAGGGGGGGGGCGTGGGCAGATATGCGAGACAAAGCCGCGCTGCGGCGGGGAGCTCGTTACCGCTTCGTATCGTGATTGATGAGCGCGAAAATAGACTTTTGCAGCGAGCCGGATTCAGCAGGAGCTTCTGGGCGTTAATTCGGGGGAGTCGAACCCCCCGGGAGCGCAGGGAGGGGCGCGGGGGGGTCCAACCCGCTCCGGAGTGCTTTGTTTTTCCCTATCTCAGATGGATTAATAAATGAATTAGTGGTGGACGAGGCCGCGGGTTTGGTGATGGTTCCGTTCGGGCTCCACCAGCGCTGGGACCCCCGTGTTGTACCGGGGGGGCTCTGGGGGGGGTCGGGGGCCACGACAGCCGCTGTCCCCCCCCCGGGGTGGCCGGTGAGTCATCGCGGAGCAGCCGGCGTGAGCGGAATGGCAAAGGCCGCCCCGCCGCCTCCTTCGCTCGCCCCATTAATTTTCCCCCAAGATGCTGCACGGGAGGAAAAATAAACACCCTGAGATTGGGGGGGGGGGGGGGGAAACTGGGGGGGGAAACGTGACTTGAAATGGGAGGGGGGAGAGGGGAAACTGAGGCACGGGGCTGGGGGGGGGCGGTGACATGAGAAGCAGCTTTAATTAAAGGTGATGAATGCTGATGGTGTCACAGCCCCCACCTCGCCAAGGTCATGGTGCCCCTGGACCCCCCCATGGACCCACCTTTGGGTGCTGGGGAGCTCAGACCCCCCCCGAACGCTCCAGGGACACAGCCCCAAATATTCCCCAGTTTCCACCCCCCCCCCGAACACAAGTCAGACGCATCTGTTGGGGGAAAAGTGGTTTAGTGAAGGTTGGGGACAGTTGGGGACATTGGGGACACCGTGGTGACATCCAGTGGGCAAGGGAAGACCTGGGGGGCCAGGCTGGAGGGGTTTGATGTGGGGGGGCCACAGCGGGGATGGCTCAGTGATAGTGGGGGGACAGGAAAGGGACACTTGGGGACAGGCCGGGGACATTTGGGGACACCGCGGCGGCATCCGGTGGCCGAAGAAGGATCTGGGGGTGCTCGGGGTTTGCTGGGGGGGGCCGTGTCAGTGCGGGGGGGCCCTGGCCAGCAGGTTTTCCCGGCACACCTCGCGGTAGGCGTTGCGGAGCAGCACGTATGGGAAGCAGCTCTCCAGCATGTCCAGCGTCAGGAACGACGACTCGGCCACCATCTGCGGGAGGGGACACGAGCACGGTGTCACCACCCCCCCATTGCCTCAGTTTCACCCCCCCTTGCCTCAGTTTCCCCCCCCCCCGCAGCACTGGGTGTTCCCTCCCCAGCTCCGGATTGAAATATTTGCATTTAAATTGCTGCGCAGCGCGGGCGAGCGCTCCCGGAATATCAACACCCCCCATATACACCCAGCGTGCCCCCCCCGGGGGTTCAGAGCCACATCCGGCCCCCCCCGGGGCCAACTGGAGCTGTGGGGCTGAGCACCCACAGCAGGGGGCAGCTGGGCAGAGCTGGAGCCCCGCCAGGGGCACCCACGGCCACCCAGGGACACCCCACAACCCACCCAGGACCTGGGACACCCCACAGCTCCCCAAAGACACTCCACAACCCACCCAGAGGCACCTTAAACCCACCCAGGATTTAAGGACACCCCACAACCCACCCAGGACCCAGAGACATCCCAAAACCCACCAAGGGGCACCCTACAACCCACCCAGGACCTGGGACACCCCACAGTTCCCCAAGGACACCCCACAACCCCCCAAGGACCCATGGGCACCCCACAGCCCCTTCAGGACCCAGAGACACACCAAAACCTACCAGGGTCACCCCACAGCCCCCAGGACCCAGGGGCACCCCAAAACCCACCGAGGGGCACCCCAAAGGACACAGACACACCCCAGAGCCCCCCAGGGACACCCGCCCCCCCCCCGGCCCCACCAGCTGCAGCAGCAGGGACACGGAGTCGCGGTTCCTGGCGCGGAGCTTGTCCGGATCCTGGCCCAGCTGCAGGAGCCTGGCGGAGGCCAACTGGGGACACGGGGACAGCTGGGGACAGTCCCCACCCCGCGGGGACAGGGGGAGCCCCGGGGACAGCAGGGATCCCCCAGGGACAGAGGTGACCCCAAAGGGACAGAGGTGACCCACCAGGGACAGCAGGGACCCGCAGGGACAGAGGTGACCCCGCAGGGACAGAGGTGACCCACCAGGGACAGCAGGGACCCGCAGGGACAGCGGGGACCCCCCGTGGACAGTGGTGACCCCAAAGGGACAGAGGTGACCCCCAGAGACAGAGGTGACTCCAAAGGGACAGCGGGGACCCTCCAGGGACAGTGGGGACCTGCAGGGAGAGAGGTGACCCCAAAGGTGTAGTGGAGACCCCAGGGGACAGTGGGGAACCCGAAAGGGACAGTGGGGACCCCTAGGAACCACAGGGATCCATGGGGACACAGGTGACTGATCCCCGGGGAAAGAGGTGACCCCCAGGGACAGCAAGGACCCCCCAGGGACAGAGGTGACCCCGGGGACCCACCAGCAGGAACTCCTTGAGGTGGGTCTCGATGTTCTTGTTGTGGACGGTGAAGAGCGCGGCTGAGACGTGCACGATGGCCTTGGCCAGGCAGTGGATGTTGTTGGCGTAGCCTGGGGACAGGGGCAGGTTGGGGACACAGGAAGGTTTGGGGCAGAAGAAGGTTGGGGACACAGGTAAGCTGGGACACAGGAAGGTCGGGGACACAGCAAGGTTGGGGACATAGCAAGGTTGGGGAAGGGGAAGGTTGGGGACAGAAGAAGTTTGGGGACACAGGAAGGTTGGGGACAGCACAGGGTCTCTTCCCTTGGCTGCAGTTCCTGGTCACCAGCCCTGGGGTCCTGCTGTCCCCACCGCTGTCCCCACCGCCCCTCAGCCATGCTTATGTGGCACCGATGACCCCGGCACACACCAGGTGTGACACCTCGGGCTCAGAGACACGGGGACAGAGGGACGCAGGCTCACCGTCCAGCTCGGTGTTGTAGAGGGACGCGGGGTCGGCGGCCAGCAGGGGCAGGGACACGGCCACGAAGACCAGGAGCAGACAGGCCACCTTGTAGTCCTCCTCTGGGGACGAGCCCTCTGCCGGGGAGCCAGGGGACACTGGAGGGGACTGCGGGGGTCCCAGATCCCAGGGACACCCCCTGTGTCCCCTGTGTCCCCATACCTGTCTTGCTGCCAGCAAGGACGGTGACCAGCGCGGGGTCGACCTCGCAGGGGATCCCTGCGGCCGAGGCCACCTCAAAGATGCTCAGGGTGACCTGGGGGAACACACAGGCTCAAGGTTGGGGACACAGGGTGACAGCTGGGACCGTGCAATGCCACACAGTGCCACACGATGCCACTCAGTGCCTGTAGCACCATGCAGTGACACACAGTGACACACAGGATACAGGACAGCAGCTTGGGGACAGTGTCCCAAGCACTGGAAGTGCCACCCCTGTCCCTGTTCCTGTCCCCCCCACCTGGATGTCGGTGTCGGGGGTGACAACGTCCGTCAGACACTCGATGGGGCCCATCAGGAAGGGACAGTGGTGGGAGAAGACCTGGGGAGAGAAGGTGGGTGCTTCTGGTGTCCCCTGGGGCTGCTGGGTGGGGGTCCTGGCGGTGGGGGACACATGGGTGGGGGACATGCGGGTGGGGGACATGTGGGTGGGGGACACGCACCTCACGCAGGCCCTGCTGGGCCATGGCGCGGAAGCTCAGGATCTCCCCGATGATCGTCATTCGCTTCAGGACGTTTTCAGCCGCTGCAGGAGGAAAGGGGACAGTGGGGACACATGTGTGTCTGTGTCCCCAGCCGCGTGTGACAGTGTCCCCAGGTCCCCCCCGGGCTCACAGGTGAGGCGGGGCAGCAGAGCTGCCATCTGCTCGGGCTGGCCGGAGCTGGAGCGCAGCTGCACCAGCGTGTCCATGTTCTCGTTGACCAGCTTCTGTGGGGACACGGGGCTGGTGGCAGCTGGGACACGGCCAGGAAGGATGTCCTGTCCCCTCTGTGTCCCCTCCAGGCTGGCTGGCAGGCCCAAGGGACAGGCAGGGGATGGGGATGGTCCCTGGGGTGGCCCTGGCTGCCCTGTCACACTGCCATCCAGAGCCTGATCGCTCATGTGCCGACCCTGGTCCCTGTCGCCTGATCCCGGTCCCTGTCCCCTGACCCCGGTCCCTGTCCCCTGACCCCGGTCCCTGTCACTTGATGCTGGTTCCTGTCCCCCAACCCTGGTCCCTGTCCCCTGATCCCAGTCTTGGTCACCTGAGCCCAGTCTCGGTCCCCCAACCCCAGTCCCCATCCCCTGATCCTGATCTCAGTACCCAGACCCCAGTCCCTGTTCCCTGACCCTGATCTCGGTCCCCTGATCTGTGTTCTTGTCCCCTGATCCCAGTCTTGGTCCCCTGCGCCCAGTCCCTGTCCCCTGACCCCAGTCTTGTTCCCCAGACCACAGTCCCTGTCCCTTGATCCCACTCTCAGTCCTCCAACCCCAGTCCCTGTCCCCTGATCCTGTTCTGTTCCCTGGCTCTGGTCCATGTCCCCTGACCCCGATCACTGTCCCCTGGTCCCCCACCTTCAGCTCGGTGACCTGGGAGCCCACATGCCACATGAGGTTGTCACTCAGGAACTTCATGCCATAGGGCCCCAGGAGCTCGGCCAGCGCCCGCATCTCTGCGGAGAGGGTGACAAGGATGGGGACATCAGCAGGGCTGGGAGAGGTGACAATCCCACCCCCTGCAGTGTCGCCACGTCCCTCACCTGTGACATCGGAGAACTCGGCGGCACTGAAGGGCGGCTCGCCCTCCCGTGACACTGTGACAAAGGCCTGTGTGGCAGGGGCCAGGACGATGGCCCCGGTGCTGGCTTGGCGCAGCAGGGCCTCCAGGTACCTGGGGACATCAAGTCGCTGTCACCAAGACCCACAACACCCCAGGGCCCCCCCCCTGGGTCCTGGCGTGTCACCCACCAGTTGGTGTAGATGGTGGTGAGGGTCTGGTCGCCGGCAGCATCGCGCGGCTGCGTCTGCTGCAGGAGGACACCGCGGATGAGCCGGCCCGTGTCCAGGGCCACCAAGTGTCCCAGTGACTGGATGAAGGTCACATAGGCGCTCAGCCCCACCAGCACCTCCGAGGGACGGGCCACCTCCTGCGTGGCCTGGCTGTAGCCCGCCATGGCCACGATGGCTCTGTGGGGACAGGAGGTGGCTGTCTGGGGGCCGTGGCCAAGTGTCCCCTCCCCTCCACGTCCCACGTCCCCAGCGCAGTCCCTACTTGGCGAGACGTGTCTCCAGGTGGCTGCTGAGGTACTCAGCCGGTGTCACCGTGTGCTCGAAGACAGTGAAGTTGGGGACGTGGTTGAGGCTGAGGGACAGCTCGGCCAGCACCAGGTGCAGCTTGTCCATGCTGGGGCGAGGGGACAAGCACCGTTAGCCACTCCGTGGGGACAACACCATGGTCACAGCGTGCCCACCGGTGGCCACCACACCCCGGCCAGCCCCAGGTCTCACTTGGTGGTCAAGGTCCGGTCCCTCCTCTGGCTCTCAGTCCCCGGTTTGTCCCGCTCAGGCTCCCCCTTCTTGGCTGGTGGCTTTGGGGTCTTCTTGCCACGGGCCTTGCTGATGGTGGAGGCGCAGTGCTTGGGCAGCAGCTGTTGGCCACCAGCAGCGGGTCATCACAGGCCACGGCACCGGGGACACCAATCACAGCCTCCAGGGCCACAGAGGTCACTGTCCCCAAGGCTGAATTGGGGACTTGACCTGCCAGGTCTTCCCTGCGTGGCCTTTGTTGTCCCAAGGCCTTGGAGAACATGGAGGCCAAGGAGGTCCCAGGGGACAAAGAGGCCACAGAGAGCTCAGAGGTCATGGATACCACAAAGGTCATGGAGAGCACAGAGGTGCCAAAGGCCACAGACACCATGGAGACCTTAAAGGTCACAGAGATCCTGAAGGTCACGGAGACCTCAAAGGCTACAGAGACCATGGAGACCACAGAAGCTATGGAGATCCTGGAGACCACAGAGATCACAAAGGCCACAGATGCTGAAGGTCACAGAGACCTCAAAGGCCACAGAGACCTCAAAGTCTACAGAGACCATGGAGACAATGCAGACCCCAGAGGCTATGGAGACCATGGAGGCCACAGAAGCTACGAAGATCCCAGAGACCACAGAGATCCCAAAGGCCACATAGATGCTGAAGGTGATAGAGACCTCAAAGGCTACAGAGATCCTAGAGACCACAGAGACCCCAAAGGCCACAGAGATACTGAAGGTGATGGAGACCTCAAAGGTCATGGAGACCACAGAGACCCCAAAGGCCACAGAGATACTGAAGGTGATGGAGACCTCAAAGGTCATGGAGACCACAGAGACCCCAAAGGCCACAGAGATACTGAAGGTGATGGAGACCTCAAAGGTCATGGAGACCACAGAGACCCCAAAGGCCACAGAGATACTGAAGGTGATGGAGACCTCAAAGGTCATGGAGACCACAGAGACCCCAAAGGCCACAGAGATACTGAAGGTGACAGAGACCCCAAAGGCCACAGTGACTGCAGAGACGCGTCCCTCACCTGCTCGCTGAGGTTGTGCTGCTCGGCGCAGGCGTCCATGATGCAGGCGCTGGTTTGCCGGGCCATCTCCTCCAGGAACCTGTTGCACAGCCCCAGCGCCGTGGCCTTCAGGTGGGGATACTGTGGGGAACAAAGCCACGGGACCCTCATACCACCTGTGCAAGAATTCGCTTCGGGTGATTTCTCACTTGATCTTAAGACCACTGGGTTAGAGAGCTGGCTTGAAACCTCTGTAACTCTGCCCTTAGTATAGAATATATACAGTTATTTAAATATTAGCCAGTAAAACTTCTTTAGTTTCCAAGGGAGAAGATAATCCTACAGCAATATGGTTGTTGATTACCATCTCTCCTAAAACCCCCCTGCAGATAGTTCTTCCTGCTTAGGGTTCTGATTCTGAGCGGAACCATTTCATTTGCAGTAAGACGGTGCAATTAATTCCCCATCTTCTGATTATTTTAAAAGTTTGTCATTCTGAAAAATGCTGATGGGATTTTCTGGGTTCTTTTCCAGTTTCTTATTTCCCCTCAACTTCACTTGAACATCTCTGAGACTGTTTTTGTAAAATGATCAAGGTATAACATAGCACCATAATGTGTGATGTGATAGATGCATTTGGGATTAAAATACGCACGTTAAGATAATAATCCTTCCCCTTTCCTCATAGAGATTTGGTGCCGCTTCACAATGCCTGTCCCTATGGTCATTATGAAGTAACAGAGCTTCTAGTAAAGGTTGGTCTTTGAAGAGCTTATTGTTAACTAATGGGGGACAAAGCCATGACATTGTCACACCACACGGCACACGGGTCATGGCCACACATGCAGCTTCCTCACGGCCATTGTCCCCGACTCTGACATGCCTGTGGTGTCCCCATGTCCCCCGTGTCCCCATGTCCCTCATGTCACCCCCCAGCAGGACCCACCTCCTCGGGACACATGGGGTGGAGGCAGCGGGAGAAGTGGCTGCAGAGCAGCGGGAAGGCGATGCTGTAGCGCAGCATCGAGGGCTCCTCCAGCGTCGCCACAAACATCTTCTCCACGGGCCGGGGATAGAAACTGCCGGCATGGGGACAAAGGACGTGGCTTGAAGTCCCTCAGCCAGGGTCACCCCCCGTGGGGATTGTGGGGAAACTGAGGCAGGGGCTCACCAGAGGTCAGAGAGGTCGGAGGTCTCGGCCAGCAGCTCCTCCAGCGAGTCCAGCAGTTTGGTGTGGAAGACGATGAGGTTCATGACGCGACCCACGTCGGGGTTGGAGCCCAGCGGCAGAGACGCCTTGGCCACGCTGGTGTAGGCCTGTGGGGACAGCGGGGATGGGGACATGGCAGGAGAGGGATGGGGACAGTAATAGGGAAGGGGTTGAGGAGAGAGGAAGAGGATTGGGATGCGGACAGGGAGAGGAACAGGGACAAGGATGGGACAGGGATGGAGAGAGAGGATGGGGTTGGGGACAGGGACAAGGAGAGGGACAGGGGCAAAGACAGGGACAGGGACAAGGGCAGGGATGGGGAGATAGGAAGGGGATGGAGACAGGAAAAAGGATGGGAATTAGGATCAGGACAGGGACAAGGAGGGGGACAGGGATGGGGACAGGAACAAGGACAGGTACAGGGATGGGGAGACAGGAAGGGGATTGGGATAGGGACAGGGACAAAGATGGGGACAGGGACAAGGATGGGGACAAGGACAAGGCCAGGGACAGGAACAGCACCTGCAGCCGGAACCAGTCCAGACGGAGCGCTGTGAAATCAAACTGCTCCTTGTCGTCAGCTGGGGGAAACAGAAATATGGGGAGATGTGGCCATGGGGAGCGGGGTGAGGGTGACAGTGCGCCCCACCAGGACACCCAGGAGCTGTCACCTCCTCACTGTCCCCCCAGCATGGCCCAGGGCTCCCAGGATAGATGGGACATGCTGGGGGACATCTGTGTCTGGGCAGTGACAAGGACACACCAGTGGGGACACTAGTCCCCATGCAGTGCCAGTGACACACTGGGGGGACATGGGTCTCTGAACACTGGTCCCCAGGCAGTACCAGGAACAAGCTGGGGGACATGTGTCCCTGGGTGGTGACAGGGACAGGCCAGGGTGGCCACAGTCAGTACCTTCCTTGCCAGCAAGAGCCGAGAGGGAGCTGACGAAGGCCGAGAGGATGACGGACTCCTCCTCGGGACACACGGAGAGGTTCTGCAGGGACGGGGACAGCGTGAGGGACAGCCAGGACAGGGTAGAGCACACAGGGCCAGCCCCCAGCGGTGTCCCCAGTACCTGGATGACATCACTGAGCAACAGGGCGTCGAAACGAGCCAGGTAGGGGACGTGGTATCGCCGCAGGACCCCAACCCGCCGCCGCACCAGCTCCCGCAGCTGCTCCGTGAGGAAGAGGAGCTCGGCCACGCAGCTGCGCCGGGGTCAGCGTCAGCACCGGGGTCCCCAAAACCGCCCCCTGGGGCTGGGGTGTCCCCCACGGGTGGCCGTGGTACCTGTCGGTGAAGTCCTCGGGTGTTTTGGTCTTGGTGACGTGCTCGGCGTGGCGCAGCAGCCAGGTGAGCTCGTCGCGGCAGAAGGAAAGTGCCATGAAGACAAAGAGCGCCTGGGGGAAAGGGGACAGGGGGACGGGGTGATGCCCCCACACACAGAGCACACGGCACCCGGGTCACAGGACCGTGCACCGGCAGAGCTACAGCACCCCAAACTGCACCCCACACCTGCACCCAAACCTGCACCCAAACTGCACCCAAACTGCATCCCAAACCTGCACCCAAACCTGCACCCAAACTGCACCCAAACCTGCACCCAAACTCCACCCCAAACCTGCACCCTAAACTGCACCACAAACCCGCACCCAAACCCTGCACCCCAAACCTGCACCCAAACCTGCACCCAAACTGCACCCCAAACCTGCACCCAAACCTGCACCCAAACTGCACCCCAAAGTACATCCCAAACCTGCACCCCAAACTGCACCCCAAACTCTGTACCGCAAACCCCAAACCCTGCACCCAAACCTGTACCCCAAACCCTGCACTCAAACCTGCACCCCAAAGCCCAAACCATGCACCCAAACCTGCACCCCAAACCCTGCACCCCATATCCTCCACCCAAACCCTGCACCCCAATCCCCAATCCTGTACCCAAACACTGCACCCCAAACCCTCCACCCAAACCTGCACCCCAAATCCTGCACCCTGCACCCAGGCACCACCAACACCCCAAACCCTGCACCCCACACTCCCTGCACCCCAAACCCGCTCCCCAGCCCCCCATCCTGCTCGCCCCTCACCTTGGGCCCCAGCAGCCCGGGCTGATCCTCCAGCAGAGCCGCCAGCTCCCGCAGGGCCCCCCGCAGGAACGAGCGCCGGCCCCGGTGCAGGGACCCGCTGCGGGTCGGGGTGGGGGTCAGGGTGGGGGGCAAGGCCACCCAAGCCCCCCAGCCGCCCCTGTCACACAGGCACCAGGTGGCAAAAGTGAGGGCTGAGACATGGGGCCAGTGCGGATCTAATTGGGGCACCCCTGCACACACAGAGGGTGCTGGCACCCCTGGGACCCCCCCAGCTCTTTGAGACCTATAGGACCCTCAGCACCCTTTGGGTCACCCTGGGACCCTCCCCAGGACCCCCAACCTGGTTTGCTCCCCCCATGGAGCCCCCAACCTGTGAGCCACGGCGTGTTCCTTGCACTCCTTGAGATCGGCCACCCGCTTCCCATACCTGCCAGGGGACACGGGCTGCCAGGGCTGGGCACGGCATCCGGGGGGCCCTGGCACCCCCAGAGCCCCCCCAGAAACCTCCCAGCATTCCAGGGACCCCACAGAGCCCCTGACACCCCCTCAGAGTCATTGGCACCCAGGGGAGTCCCAGGCACCCCCAGAGCCCCCCCAGAAACCCTGCAGAGCTCCAGGAAACCCCCAAATCCCCTGGCACCCCCACAGGGCTTCTGACACCCCCCTAGAGCCCTGGGCACCCCCACATTGTCCCTGGGAATCTCCAGAGCCCCTGACACCCCCATAGAGCCTCAGGCACCCCCACATTGCCCCTGGGAACCCCCAAAGCCCCCGGCACCTTCACAGAGCCCCTGACACTCCCACAGAGCCCTGGGCACCCCCACATTGCCCCTGGGAACCCCGAGAGCCCCTGACACCCCGCAGAGGCCCTGACACCCCCACAGAGCCCTGGGCACCCCCACATTGCTCCTGGGAACCCCCAGAGCCCCTGACACCCCGCAGAGCCTCCAGCACCACCACAGAGTCATTGGCACCCAGGGGAGCCCCAGGCACCCCCACAGAGCCTCTGGCACCCAAGATACCAGCTGGCAGAGCCCCCAGCCCCTGGCACCCCCCATGACACCCTCCATGGCACCCCCCAATTACCCTTTGAGGCCACCAAGCAGCTCCTCGGTGACCTTATGGACCTGGATGGCCTCGTCGCGGAGCAGGGTGACATAGAGCGAGCCCTGCAGCGCCAGCCGCCACAGCTCCAGGCACTGCGGGGACGAGGCCAGCGCCCCGGGGCACACCAGGAAGCCCACTGCGGGGACAGCGTCAGGGGACAGCCCGCAATGGGGGGACAGGCTGCCCAAGGGGGCTGGGGACACCGCATGGGGCTGGGAACGCTGCCCATGTGGGGCTGGGGACACCTGTGTAGGGCTGGGGACACTGTGCCCATGTGGGGCTGGGGACACCTGTGTAGGGCTGGGGACACTGTGCCCATGTGGGGATGGGGACACCTGTGTGGGGCTGGGGACACTGTGCCCATGTGGGACTGGGGACATCGTGGCCACGTGGGGCTGGGGACACAGTGCCCATGTGGGGCTGGGGACACCTGTGTGGGGCTGGGGACATGTGCATTGTGCTGGGGACACTGTGCCTGTGTGGGGCTGGGGACATTGTGCCCCTGTGGGACTGAGGACACCTGTGTGGGGCTGGGGACACTGTGGCCACATGGCGCTGGGGACATTGTGCCCACGTGGGACTGGGAATGCCTGTGTGGGGCTGGGGACACAGTGCCCATGTGGGGCTGGGGACACCTGTGTGGGGCTGGGGACACGTGCATTGCGCTGGAGACACTGTGCCTGTGTGGGGCTGGGGACATTGTGCCCACGTGGGACTGGGGATGCCTGTGTGGGGCTGGGGACACTGTGGCCACGTGGGGCTGGAGACACAGTGCCCATGTGGGGCTGGGGACACCTGTGTGGGGCTGGGGACACGTGCATTGTGCTGGGGACACTGTGCCTGTGTGGGGCTGGGGACATTGTGCCCCTGTGGGACTGGGGATGCCTGTGTGGGGCTGGGGACACTGTGGCCACATGGGGCTGGGGACATTGTGCCCACGTGGGGCTGGGGACGCCTGTGTGGGGCTGGGGACACCTGTGTGGGGCTGGGGACACTGTGGCTGTGTAGGGCTGGGGGACATTGTGCCCCTGTGAGACTGGGGACACCTGTGTAGGGCTGGGGACACTGTGCCTGTGTAGGGCTGGGGACATTGTGCCCCTGTGGGACTGGGGATGCCTGTGTGGGGCTGGGGACACTGGGGACACATGGGGCTGGGGACATTGTGGCCACATGAGGCTGGGGACCGTGGTCACCGCAAGGACTCACAGAGGATCCAACGCTCCATCACCTCCAGCGACAGGTACTCACAGGCCATCTGGGGACACAGGTGTCACCATGTCACCCCTCCAGCTGTCCCCCTGGGCGCTGTCCCGTCCCCACGCGGTGTCCCCGAGTGTCACTCACAGTGTCGGAGCTGGCGGGGCTGAGCATGGTGCCGGCGGCGCCGAGCAGGCTGAGCAGCTGGTCGCTGCGCCATTGCTCTGCGCTCTGGTTCCGCCGTGCAAAGAGGAAATGCAGGGACAGAAGGGCACTGGTGACAGCCTGGGGGACAAGGGGACATCATGGGGGGGCTGTGGGATGGACAGGGACAGGATGAGGCCCCAGTGGTTACAGGGAACCCCGTCCCACCTTGGTGTGTGGCGCAAATTCCTCTGGCAGCTTCTTGAGGGGGTGATCGTACTCTAGAACCATCTGTCCCAGGCGGGCGAAGCTGGGGTCACTGCGGGGACAGTGACATGGGGGTTGGGGACAGCCCTCAGGGACAGCCGTGGTGGGGACAGCCCGTGGGGACAGCAGCCCCACCTGGCACCGTGGCTCATCTCGTGGGCGCAGTGGTACAAGCCGATGAGGAGCCGGCGGTCCTCGGTGCGGGCCAGCAGCAGGACAAGGGACACGTAGGTGACAACCAGGTCCAGGTAGCCCTTGGTGAAGTCGTAGTTGACGTTCTGGGGGTGGGGGGGACAGTCCGTGAGGGGGTGGGCATGGCTGTGGCACCCCCAAAGTCCCCTCACCCAGGACCCCCTGACTCACGATGTCGAAGTAGCACTGGTTGGCATCGATGGTGTTCAGCAGCTCATAGACGTGGTCCTGCCAGGGAGGAGACAATGGGACGTGTCACCGCTGTGTCCCCCAGGCCTGAAGAGCCCCCAAAACCCCCTCTACCCCCCAAAGCCCCCCTCTTCCCCCCACCACGCGCCCCAGCTCACCCTGAACTCCAGGACATCCAGGAAGGTGTGATAAAAGGGTCCCAGCGCCCGGGCGATGTCCCCTCTGTCCTTGTGCACCGGCCCCAGGTGTTGCTGCAGCAGGACAGTGGGGACACCCAGGGTGGGGTGACACAGAGGGACACCCCGTGTGGGGTGACATGGGGCAGGGGGTGACAGGATGACCAAGAGAGGAGGATGGAGAGGAAGGCAGGTGGTAGTGACACAAAGCGAGGTGACACGGAGCAGGGTGACGTGGGGGACGATGCAGACAGTGGATGGGGACAACGTGGGGTGGGGACGGTGAGGACACTGGGGGCGGAGGGGACACCCCGGCAGGGCTGGCACGGGGTGGGGACAGAGGGGACAGTGGGGTGGGGACAGAGGGGACATCCCGGTCACTCACTGTGCTGCTCCGCACGTCCAGGTGGGGAAACTTCTTGCTGATGAACTTGAGGGATGGCTCCATGGCCTTGTCACTCAGGAAGGGTGGCCGAGTCTTGGGGTCTGAGCAGCTCTGTGGGGACACCCCGACCTCAGACCCCCCAAAACCCTCACACCCCACATCTGAACCCCTCCCTCCGCAACGCCACCACTGCCCATTTCTTCATGTCACTCGTCCCAGGCTGTTACCCATAGATTGGTGGGGTACCCTGGTGTCCTGCACCCCAACCCTGCCCCTTGAGGGGACCCAGGCCCCCCCCGGCCCTCCACCCACCTTCTTGATGTTGTAGATGCGGACGAGGACGCCCCGTCCCCGCTCATTGAGGATCGTCAGCTTCTCGGCGAACTTGTTCTGGTAGATGGAGGGCAGCGACATGGCAGCGACGCGCCGGGGGGGCCACCCTTGTGTCCCCCGCGTCCCCAACTTCCCCTTCTTGGGCTTCCGCACTGGGGCCACCACCCCGTGACACCGACGCCACCGCCACGTGACACTGCCGGCGCCTGGTGACACGGGTTGTGTGACACCATGGCTGCGTGACATCGCCGCCATGGAGGTCCAGCCGTGGCCGGGTGACACCAGCCATGTCCAGGTGACACCATTACAGCCACATAGTGCCAGTCCCAGCTGTTCTATATGACCAGGACCGTATAGCGCTGTCTGTCACTGTGTGACACCAGCCATGGCCCTACAGCAGCACCCACGGCCATACAACACCAACTGTGACCCATATAGCAGCAATCAGGCCTCTATAGCACCACCCGTGGCACATATAGTGTTGTGTGGGCCCATATATCACCATTCAGGGCCTATATATCACTCCTATAACATTGTCTGAGCTCATATGGCATCTCCTGGGGCTCATAAAACACCGCCCAAGGTTCCTATAGTACCATCCAGAGCCCATATAGCACAGCCCACGGCCCACATAACATTGCCTGGGCCCATATAGTGCAACCCTGTGAGTATATAGCGCTCATATAACATTGTCTGGGCTCACACAGCATCTCCTGGGGCCCATGTAACTCTGCCTGGGCCCGCATGGCACCACCTGGGGGCACCTATAGCACTACCTGGGGCTCATGTAAGACTGTCCAGGGCTCCTATAGCACCACCTGGGGCACATATAGCAGAGCCCAGGGTTCATATAATATTGTCTGGGCTAGTACAGCACCTCCTGGGGCCCATACGCCACCGCCTGGGCCCACACGGCACCGGCCGCGCCTACTCGGCCACGCCGCGGGCGCCCCACCAGGCCCCGTTGCCATGGTGACAGCGGCCTGCGCCGGAAGCCGAGCCCCGTTGCCATGGCAACAGCGGCCTGCGCCGGAAGCCCAGCCCCGTCGCCATGGCGACGCGTCGGCGCCCGTTGCGTCTGGGAGTCGGTTGAGCGGGGGCGGCCGGGCTAGGCTGTGGTCTGGGCACCATAATGGACCCCGAGCAGCTCGTCCAGTGCCCCTACGATAAAAGCCACCAGATAAGGGCGGCCAGGCTGCCGTACCACCTGGTGAAGTGCGAGAAGGTGAGCGGGGACCGGGAATGGAGCCTTCAGGGCCGGGCTTGGGGCCTTCAAGGCCGGGCTTGGGGCCTTGAGGGCCGGGCTTGGGGCCTTCAAGGCCGGGCTTGGGGCTTAGCCGGCCTTTCCAACCCAGCGCCTCTCACCCCTTCTCGCCCCACCCAGAACAACCCGGGGGTGGCCCGCAGACTGGCCACCTGCCCCTTCAACGCCAGGCACAGGGTGCCCCACGCCACCTTCCAGCACCACATCGCCTCCTGCCCCGACAAGCGCCAGCTCGACCTCCCCCTCGGTACAGCGGGACCCCCCCCACCCCGGCACCCAGCGGCCGCGCTCAGCTGTGCCCCCCGCCCACAACTGTCCCCTCTCTGTGTCCTCGCAGGGACGGACCCACCGCTCAGCAACACAACAGTGCACAATGAGACCCCCAAAGCTTGGCAGGGACTCCCGTGCCAGGAGGACTGGGAGGCTGGTGAGTGTCCCCCAGTGCCCCCCAATCCCATGTCACCCCAAGGTGTCACCCCAAGGTGTCACCCCAAGGTTGGCACGTCCCCGTCTCGTCCCCCTTTGCAGAGCTGCAGGACCTGGAGGAGCAGCCGCCGTTCATCCTCAGAGCCGGGGCGAACAACCTGCTGCTCCCATCCGACAGGTAGGACCCTGCGGGGGTGACAATGTCCCCTCCCTGGGTGCCCCCCCTCAGGGTGCTGCCCACACCGACCCCCCCACGTCCTCTCTTGCCCCCCAGCTCTGCCCCAGCAGCACTCACAAAGCAAAGCCATGATGAGGAAGCCGCAGGACACAGGGCACACAAGGGACAAGTGACAGTGGCAGCGGGACAAGGACGGTGCCTGACGCTGCCCCAGGATTTGGGGGTCCACGGTGCCAGGGGGGCTGTGCCCCTTCGGCCGCTGCTGGGGGGTGTAGTCCCCCCCACGCATTTTAAATAGATTTTATGCTGAAAACTTTAAATGTCATTTTAGTAAAGTATTTTGCATTTAAAAGTGCGCAGTGACTTGTCACTCGGGGGGGGACGGAGGGGACACTGTGGGGTGGGCACTGGGGCACCCCCAGGAGACAGACGCTGGGGGGACCCAGGGGATGGGGACCCAGGGGACCATGTGACTTGGGGACGGGGACACCCTGGGGACCCTTGGCATGGCTCCCCCTCCTCCTGAGGGGGCTCTGGCAGCATGGGGGGGGGCAACAGCTCCAGTGCACAGTGTGGGTCCCTGTTGCCCCCCAGTATGGCCCCATAACCCCCCAGTGTGTCTCTGTCACTCCCCCAATGTGTCCCCATAACCCCCCTGTATGTCCCTGTCACCCCCAAGTGTATCCCCATAAACCTCCAGTGTATCCCCATAACCCCCCAGTATGTCCCTGTCATCCCCCCAGTGTATCCCCATAAACCTCCAGTATGTCCCTGTCATCCCCCCAGTGTGTCCCCATAAACCTCTAGTGTGTCCCTTTCACCCCCCCAATGTGTCCACATAACCCCCTGATGTGTCCCCAAACCCCCCCAGTGTGTCCCAGTGCCCCCCCCATCCCCCTGTCCCCAACCACCCCCAAACTCTGACAGGGGGACAGTGACAAAAGAGTCCGATTGTCACCAAACCAGCTCCAGCCACCCCTAAACCCCCATTCCAAACAACTGGGGGAACTCCTGCTTCCCCCCCCAGGCCACCAGTGTGTCCCCCCCAGTCTCTTTGCCACCAAAACAGGCGTTTCCAGGCACATTTTGGGCTCGGGGGGGGGCTATTTTGGTGCCTCTTGCGCAACGTGGCTGCCTCGTGTTCAGGCTCCCATGGGTCCCCCCCCGGGAAAGGGGCGGGGGGAAGGCTGGGGAAGCCTCATTAACCCCCCCATCCTGTGCATTCCTCCCAAAAATGCGTCACATTGTCCCCCATGTCCGCCCCCCCCCCCTGCCGCATGACACACCCGTCACACCCATGTGCCAGCACGGGGGGTGTCCCCGATTCTCTGTGTGTCCCCCCCCAATTCTCTGTGTGTCCCCCTAATTCTCTGTGTGTCCCCCACCAATTCCTTCCCCCCTTCGGGATATTTCAAGGACCCCCCCAGACCCTCTTTGGGGTGGGTGAGAAAAGGCTAAAACGTGACAAATTTGGGGTAATTCCTGTAGAAATAAGAACACGCGTGTCACAGCGAAAATCTGAATTTGGGGGGAAATCCTCATTTTCCCCCCATTCTTCCCCATTCAGGGGATGGGGGACGTCGTCCCGGCGTCCCCCCCCCCGTGTGTGTCCCCCCCGGCACGATCTGGTGTTGCAATTAATTCCTCCCCCGCCACAATTGCAGCTGCGGGACCGTTTTGTTGCACATCTGGCAGCAGCTGCACATCCCGGACCCGCCCGCCCGGGCGGCTCTTTCCTGAAAAGCCGAACCTTAAACATAAAGTTTTTCTCCACCTTAAGTTTGTTTCTCAAGCTTAATTTTTACTTCTTTCCCCTTTTTTTTTCCTGAGCCGGAGCCTAAACACGACTCATCTCATTACACTTAAACCTGCCAAGCACAAACCTCACCCCGCCTTTAATTTTTAATATATGTTGGTTTTTTACCTCCTTAAACACGTTTTAAACCCATTTATCGACTGTATAGGCGGGGTTTATCCCACCCTCTCCCCAAACCGCCCACTTGGGTTTATCTCCTTAAAACGGGTTTTATTCAGCATCCTCCCCGACCACAAATCTCTGTCCCCATTCAGAACCGTTTCCCCCCCCCAGATACCCCCCTAAATGGTTAAAAACTTATCCCCCCCCCCCCCGCCACTTTTTGGTTGTTGTTTCCTCACTCGTTTCAATCCGCATCTCTCCCCTGGGTTTTGCAAAAGTTCCATGTGCGTTCGAACTTTGCCAGGAGTTTTTACTCCGGGGGGGGGTGGTTGAATCCAACCGGGGGGGGTTGGATGAACCCAGGCGGGGGGGGGGGGGGGGATGGAAAAACCCGCTTTATTTTCATTAGGAAACCGGATGAGAATCCACAGGCGTTTCCCTTCGTTTTTCCACCTATTTTGCCTTGTTTTTACTCTCGTGGGGGGGGAAGCAGTTGCTGAGCTGCCCCCCCCCATTTAAAAGTGTGTGTGTGTGTGTCCCCCGCTGCGATTTTGGGGAGATTTGGTGCTTTTTTTGGCCGTTTAACGGCTTTTCCCTGGTTTGTTCCGTGGAGGATGATCCATCCCGTTTACACCCCCATTTGCACGGCCCGGGGGGGGGGCAAATGAGCCCCCCCTGCATGGACGGGGTGGCCCCACCCCGGGGACATATTTAACATATCAATTAATTAAAACTCGACCGTCAAACAGCGGCAGGAAAAGGAAAAGCGACCGGCGCTTTGAAGTCGCCCGGGGGGGGACACACACACACACGACCCGGGGGGGTTTACAGCGTCTGCCCCCCCCCTCGTCACTCGAGCACCAAAACTGCCGGTTTTGGCCTCAAAACGTGGTTAATCCCCGGTAGCCCGGGTTGGTGCGGCCGCATTTTGGGGTGTTTTACCCAATATCGGCGTGTTGGAAAAGGTCAAAAAGTGGGGGGCACCCAGGGGGGCGTGGCCCGAAGTGACATCGGGGGGGACACCCTAGGGGGGGGTGGCCCGAAGTGACATCGGGGTGTCTCCTGGCTGCCTGGGAGGTGGGGCACAAAAATAGCGGGGTGAAATGTCCCCTGTGTCCCCAACCAACCGCTGCCTTGATCCGGATGGGGGTGACAACCCCGACGGGGGTGACAACCCCAGAGGGGGGTGACAGCCCCATGGTGGGGGTGACAGCCACATGGGAGGGGTGGCCCGAATTGACATCGGGGTGTCCCTTGGCTGCCTGGGAGGTGGGGGACAAAAATAGCGGGGTGAAATGTCCCCTGTGTCCCCAACCAACCGCTGCCTTTCTCTGGGCCCCGGGGGGCGTGACAAACCCGGGGGGGGGGGGTGACAACCCCAGAGGGGGGTGACAGCCCCATGGTGGGGGTGACCCGCATAGCAGGGGGTGGTGGCCCTGGGTGACATCGGGGGGTCGCACACCAGCGCCACGTGCGTGTCACCCCTTACAGTGTCACCTCCGCCCCCCCGCAGTGTCACCTCCATGTCCCTACCCTATGTGCCCCCCCCTCCCCGTTTCGGGGGCCCCCCCCGGGCTGGCCCGGTGCCCGAATCCCCATCGCCCGCAGCCTCCAGCGCCTTTTTGGGAAGAGCAGGCGCCGCTCGGGCTCCGCGCCAGCCCGGGGCACCGCGCCAGCGGGGAAACTGAGGCACGCACCGGGTGTCCCCCCCCCCGCACCCATAGGGGTGACTCAGTGTCACCCTCTGGCCTCCCGATACATGGGGGTGGCAGCCCAGCAACCCGAGGGGGGGGACACAGGGGTGACGTGGCCCCCGCTGCCCCGCCAGGCTATATAGGGGCTGGCGGCTGCTGTGAGTCAGGCCTGGGGCCCCCCCGGCCCCCCCGGTGACTCAGGGACGCTCCCCAGCACTGGCCATACTTAGCAAGGGGCACCCGAACCCTGACCCCGGGGGGGGGAGCCTGGGGAGCGGGGGGGACACACGTGGGGTGTCCCGGGGGTGGAGGGATGTGGGGTGTCCCCAGAGTAGGGATGGGGGACCTTGGGGTGCTCTGGGGACAGGAAGGATGTAGGGTGTCCCCAGAATGGGGATGGGGACCATGGGGTGTTCTGGGGCTGGGGGGTCTGGGGGGTGTCCCCAGAATGGGGATGGGGTACGTGGGGTTGGAATCCAGGGGCTGTCCCATGGATGGGGGGGACATGGGGTTGGAATCCATGGGTTGTCCCCAGAATGGGGATGGGAGACCTTGGGGTGCTCTGGGGATGGGGGATGTCCCTAGAATGGGGATGGGGACCATGGGGTGTTCTGGGGACAGGGGGGATGTGGCTTGTCCCCAAAATGGGGATGGGAGACCATGGGGTGTTCTGGGGATGGGGGGACATGCGTTGGAATCCATGGGGTGTCCCCAGAATGGGGCTGTGGGGATGGGGGACCATGGGGCGTTCTGGGGACAGGGGGGATGTGGGGTGTCCCCAGAATGGGGATGAGAGACCATAGGGTGTTCTGGGGATGGGGGGACATGGGGTTGGAATCCATGGGGTGTCCCCAGAATGGGGATGGGGGACCATGGGGTGCTCTGGGGATGGGGAGCTGTGGGGTTTCCCCAGAATGGGGTTGGGGGGAACATGGGGTGTCCCAGGGATGGGGGGATATGGGGACAGCACCTGTGGGGATGAGGGTGGCCCCAAATCAGACTTTTCTAGGCCCAGCGTGGGGGAAACTGAGTCACGAGTGGGGCGGCCTGTGTCCACTGGCACCCGCACAGCCCATGTGTGGGGACATGGGGACACAGGGACGAGTGTGAACAAGCGGGCATGGCCAGGACACACGTGTGTGCAGGAGGGGACAGTGCCAGGACACGTGTGCACAAGGGGACAGTATCAGGACACGTGTGTGCACAAGGTCACAGTGTCAGGACACGCGTGTGTGCGCACAGGCGCAGGTCAGGACACACACATGTGCACGAGGTGACCGTGTCAGCGCACACGGGGACGATGTCAGGACACAAGGTGACGGTCTCAGGGCACACGCGTGTGCACAAGGTGATGGTCTCAGGGCACACGCGTGTGCAGGGGGGGTCGGGCGTGCAGGGGCAGGAAGGGCCCCGGCGCCAGCGCATTGTTCACTGCCTGCCCGTCACTTCCCCCCCCCGGCCACAGAAATGTCCCCATTGTCCCCACGGGCACCGTGCCCACGGGGGGCACACGCAGCCCCGCACCCACACGCGTGTGCGAGCTCCCGCGATCCTCCCCCCGCCATGAGTGGGGGGCAGCACCCACGGCGGGGTGCTAGGCAGTGGACCCAGGCGTCCAGGCTTGGGGGTGTGGGGGGGAGGCCCCGGACGCCTGGGTCCCCCTGAGCCCCCCGAGCCCCCGGCCCAGCTGCGGCCCCATTGCATCAGCAGCACAGGAATGTGGCCCCCCCGCCGGCGGCGTGCGAGGCCCCCGGCCCCTCGCACGGGGCTGCTGGGGAGGGGGTCCCACTCGGGGAGGGGTCCCACGCTGGTGGGATCCAAGGCTGGGGGGGGGGCGGAACCCACCTTTTGCACCTGGAGGGGCGCACGCTGGCGTGGGGACAACAAAGGTGACCCCGGGGGGGAGCACGCGCTGGTCCCCCCCCGCCCCTCGCGGGGTCCTGGGGTGCTGGGGGGTGTGTGCGTGTCCCCCGCAGTGTCCCCCGTGTCCCCCCCCCCCACCAGCGCCGCGTGGGAACCGCTCCAGCCCCGGCCCTGTTTCCGCTGGTTCCTTCCAGGAAGCGGCAGCCGGATCCGCCCCCCCCCGGCCCCCCTCCGTGTCCCCTTCCCCCTCCGTGTCCCCTTCCCCCTCCGTGTCCCCTTCCCCCTCCGTGTCCCCTTCCCCCTCCGCCCTCAGCCCCGTGTCCCCCAGCTGTCCCATCCCGTGGCCCATTCCACGCCCACCCCCGTGTCCCCACGTGTTCCCCCCGTGTCCCCTCATGCCAGTCTCACCCTGTGTCCCTTTGTCCCCTCAGTGTCCCAGGACCCCTAGTGTCCTGTGTCCCAGCACGCCCTGCTGTCCTGCTCCCCCCATGTCCCTCGTGTCCCCTTGTCCCCCTGTTGTCCCGTTACCCCCCCACGTCACCTGGGGCCTCATCCCCCATCTCCCAGTCCCCTTACTGGTGTCCTGTGTGCAGTGTCCCAGTTCCCCTCCCAGTGTTCCAGTCCCCGGTGTCCCCTTGCCACCCGGGCCCTATCTCCCCTCATCTCCCAGTGTCCCCATAGTGTCCCATTCACCCCAGTGTGTCCCAGTCCTTCCCAGTGTCCCTCAAGTGTCCTGGTCCCCAGTATCCCTGTTCCCACTGTCCCGGTCCCCTCAGTTGTCCCAATTCCTGGTGCCCCGGTCCAACTAGTGTCCCCTCAGTGTCCCTGTTCCCAGTGTCCCTGTCCCTCCTGGGTATCCCAGTCACTGGTGTCCCTTGAGTGATTTTGTCCCCAGTATCCACTGTTCCCATCCCATGTCCTTCGGGTGTCCCCGTCCCTGGTGTCCTGGTGCCCTCGGGATGTCCTGGTGCACATGAGTGTCCCCATTCCTGGTGTCCCAAGGTGTCCCAATGAGCCGATGCCCCTGGGGTGCCCTTGTGTCCCAATCCCTGATGTCCCCATCCCTCCAGAGTGTCCCAGTGCATCTCAGTCCCCGACATCCTGGTCCCTCTGGTGTGTCCCAGTGTCCCTCGAGTGTCCCGGTCCCTGATGTCCCGCTCCCCTCGGGATGTCCCGGTGTTCCCGGGGTGTCCCAGTCCCTGATGTCCTTGTGTTCCCGGTGTGTCCCAGTCCCTCATGTCCTTGTGCCCCCGGGGTGTCCCAGTCCCTCATGTCCTTGTGTCCCCGGTGTGTCCCAGTCTCTGATGTCCTTGTGTCCCCGGGGTTCCCCTGTCCCTGATGTCCCGGTGCTCCCGGGGTGTCCCAGTCCCTGATGTCCTTGTGTCCCCGGAGTTCCCCGGTCCCTGATGTCCCACTCCCCCCAGAATGTCCCTCTCCCCCCGGGATGTCCCCGCTCCCCGTGCCCCCGTCCCTCTCCGGTGCGGTGCCGGTGCCCGTCGGGGCTCTGGCTCCTCCCCGGTGAGTCACGGCGGGGCGGGGCGGCCCGGGCCCCCCCCGGGCACTTTCCGAGGGGACTCGGGAGCGGGAGGCAGCGCCGAGCCCGGCCAGCCCCGCTCCGCCATGGCCCCGGCCCCCCCGCGCCGCCCCCGGGCCCGGCCGCTGCCGCCGGTGCTGCCGCCGGTGCTGCTGCCGGTGCTGCTGCCGGTGCTGCTGCCGGTGCTGCTGCCGGTCGCTGCGTTCAACCTGGAGGCGTCGCGGCCCGTCGCCTTCCGCGGGGCCCCCGGGTCCCTCTTCGGCTTCGCGTTGGACTTTTACCTGCCCGAACCCCGCAGGTACCGGGAACGGCACCGGGAACGGGACCGGGACCGGGAACGGGACGGGGCGGGAGCGGCCCCGGGAACTGGGCAGGGGACAAGAACCGGGGACACGGGGAGCGGGATGGGGAACGGGGAACGGGCGGGACCGGGAGCGGCCCCGGGAGCGGCCCCCGGAGCGGGGCGGGGAACGGGAACCGGGAGCGGGGCGGGATAACGGGAATGGGGCAGCGGGAACCGGGAATGGGAAACCGGGACGGACGGAAGGACGGGAACGGGACACCGGGGCGGGAACCGGGGGAGCGGGGCGGGATAACGGGAATGGGGCAGCGGGAACTGGAAATGGGAAACCGGGACGAACGGACGGGAACGGGACACGGGGGCGGGACGGGGAAATGGGAACCGGGAATGGGAAGCAGGAACCGGGATCGGGGCAGGATAACGGGAACGGGGCGGGACCGGGGGGCTCCGGCGGGGTCGAGGGCACCGGGCGGGGGCTCAACCCCGTTCCCGGCTCCGGTTCCGACCCCCCCGCCCCGCGCCGGCCCCCGCCGGGGGTCCCGGGGCCCCGTTGCCCCCGGCCGGAGCGTTTCCTGTAACCGGAGCCGGGAGCTGCCCCGGGGGGCGGCGGAGGCTCCGGGGGAACCCAGGCGTCCGGGTACAGCCCTACCCCCCCCTCCGCCCACGCGTGACCCGCACCCAGGGGAAGACCCAGGCGTCCCGGGCATGCTGGGCCCCCCAATCCAAGACACGGGAGGGGTGTCCCCGGCCCCTCTGCACCCACCATCCCCCGGATCCTGGGTGCTCCTGGATGTTGTCCCCCCACCCGGAAGGGGTCACCCTGGCCCGGCCCCATGGGCTGGGACAGAGGGGCCCGTGGGGGACACACAAAGGTGTGTCGTCCCCCACCCAGGACACCCCCACCTCCTGGGTGCCCTGGGGTGACAGCCACCGTGTTCCCACGGGGACAGCCCCCACCCTGAGCATCCCCTGACCCCCCCACAGCGTCAGCATCCTGGTGGGTGCCCCCAAGGCCAACACGAGCCAGCCCAATGTCACCCAGGGGGGGGCCGTGTACCACTGCCCCTGGCCCCCCACTGGCGACTGCACCCCCATCGACTTCGACCACATCGGTACGAGGACACCGGGAGGACAGGGACACGGGTGGGGACGGGATGCCCTGGCATGATGACAGGGTGGGGACGAGGACACTGGGGTGGGACAGAACCCCCTTGGGCATGGGGACAGAATGGGGACACCGGGGGGGACAGGGACACAGGCGAGGACAGGACCCCCACGCACAGGGAAAGGGACAAGGACACGGGTGGGGATGGGACCCCCTTGGGCAGGAGGGGGATGAGGACACATGTGGGGACAAGACCCCCCAGGCCTGGGGAGAGACACTGTGTGGGGACAGGGATGGGCATGACCGGGGACTGGGCCCCCAGCACCCATAGGACCCCAGTAGCCCCCCACGGGCCCCCCCAGCCCCACGTCATCGTCCCCCACGGCCACGTGTCCCCTCCCATGGCCTTGTCCCTGCAACCAGGCGCTTGTCCCGCCTGGTTAATGATAAACCCGGAATGGGGGGGGATACACATTAACCACGGGGGGGTCCCATGGGTGCTGCAGCAGCAGGTGCCAGTGACTCCTGGTGTCCCCCCACACACAGGGACCCGCACCCACGACTTTGGGGGCAACAGCACCGAGACCCCCGACCCCGTGGAGTTCAAGTCCCTGCAGTGGTTCGGGGCCACCGTGCGGGCGCATAACGGCTCCATCCTGGTACGGGGGGACACGGGGGATAACGGGGGGGGGCAGGGGGTGTGTGCTCATCCCCTGTGACGCCCCCTTGTCCCCCTCCCAGGCCTGTGCCCCCCTGTACAGCTGGAGCCCCCCCAAGGAGGATGGGGGGGGGCCAGGAGCCGGTGGGCACCTGTTTCCTCTCCATTGGCAACTTCTCCAAGTTCGTGGAATACGCGCCTTGTCGTTCAGGTGGGACCCCCCCGTGCCCCCTCCAGGCTCCCCTGGCACCCATGGGTGGCACCACTGGGCATCCCCCCCCCGGCTGGTACCCAGGGGTGTCACCTCCGTAACCCCCATCAGCACCAATGGGCCCCCCACCCTGACACCTTGGGGGGGGTGATACCCCCATCAGCACCCATGGGCCCCCCCAGACTGACACCCTGGGGGGGTGTGACACACCCATAACCCCCATCAGCACCCATGGGTCCCCACAACTGCCCCCCCCCTGTCCCCACAGCCTCCCCCATAAGCACCCAAGGCCCCCCCAGCCTGACACCCTGGGGAGGGCGGACACCCCCATAACACCCATTGGCACCAATGGGCCCCCCCAACCTGACACCCCCATCAGCACCAATGGGTCCCCCCACCCTGACACCCTGGAGGGGGGAGTGAGACCCCCATATCCCCCTTCAGCACCCATGGACCCCCCCCAACCGCCCCCCATCTCCCCACAGACCTGAACTCTGCAGCCGGGCAGGGATATTGCCAGGGGGGGTTCAGCGCCGAGTTCACCCAGGTGGGGGCACAGGGGGAGACATGGCGGGGACAAGGGGACATGGGGGGGGGCGTGGGGATGGGGGAGCAGGACCCATAGGGCTGGGCGAGGTTGGGGGGCAGGGATATGGGGGTAGTGGGGTGGGGGGGTCTATTGGGGGTTATGAGGTGGGGGGTCTCTAGGGGTCGGGGGTCATATAGGGGATGTGGGGGGTCCCTATGGGTGCCCCAGGCTCAGGCCCCCCCCGGGTCTCTCTGCAGACGGGACGGGTGCTCCTGGGGGGGCCCGGCAGCTACTTCTGGCAAGGTGAGACCCCTGTCCCCGTGTCCCCATGTCCCTGTGTCCCCGTGTCCCTATGTCCCTGTGTCCCCGTGTCCCTGTGTCCCTGTCCCTGTGTCCCCGTGTCCTTATGTCCCTGTGTCCCTATGTTCCTGTGTCTGTGTCCCTGTGTCCCTGTCCCTGTGTCTCTGTCCCTGCCCATCCCAGTGTCCCTGTGTCCCTGTCCCCCTGTCCCCCTGTCCCCCTGTCCCTGCCTGTCCCTTTTTGTCCATGCCCATCCCTGTCCCCCTGCCCATCCCTGTCCCTTCTTGTCCCTGTCCCTGCCCATCCCTGTCCCCACCTGTCCTTAAACACCCCTACCTGTCCCTACCTGTCCATGCTTGTCCATGCTTGTCCCTGCCTGTCCCTGCCTGTCCCTGCCTGTCCCTGCCTGTCCCTGTCCCCCTGCCTGCCCACGGTCCCTGCATGACAGATCCCCCGGGTTCTGGACCACCCCCCCCGGGTTCTGGACCCCCCCCTGGGTTCTGGACCCCTCCTCGTGTTCTCGCCCCCGTGCTGAGCCCCCGTCCCCAGGGCAGGTGATGTCGGCCACGCAGGAGCAGATCGCAGCCTCCAGCTACCCCGAGTATTTCATCCAGGAGGTGGCCGGGCAGCTGCAGACGCGCCAGGCGGCCCCCACGCACGATGACAGCTACATGGGTCTGGGGACACGGACAGTGGGGGTGTGGGGACATGGGGACACGGGGGTCACTGGCATGGGGTCATAAGGGACATGGGCATGGGGACCTGGGGGGACAGGGGCATGGGGGTGTGGGGACACGTGGACACAGACAAGGGGATACGGGGACTCAGGCATGGGGACCTGGGGGTACAAGGGCATGGGGACATAGGGGCATGGGGACATGGGAATGTGGGGACATGGGAGGACAGGGGCATGCGGACATGAGGACATGAGAGGACAGGGGCATGGGATCATAAGGGATATGGGCATGGGGACATAGGGACATGGGGACACAGACAAGGGGACATGGGGTACATGGGCATGGGGACGTGGGAGGACAGGGGCATGGGGTCATAAGGGACATGGGCATGGGGACATGGGGCACTAGGTCAGGGACATGGGGGGACAGAGACAGGGGCATGGGGACACGGACAAGGGGACATGGGTACATGGGAACATGGGCGTGGGGACATGAGGGGACAGGGGATGTGGGACACGGGGGGACATGGGGCATGGGGGACATGAGGACACAGGGGTCATAGGGACAAGGGGGACGTGAGGACACAGGAGATGGGGACGTGGGGGTACAAGGGCATGGGGACAGGGTGACATCAGTGGCACGGGTGACAATGCAGGTGACACCTCTCCCCCCCTCTCAGGCTACTCAGTGGCAGTCGGCGAGTTCAGCGGGGACACGACACAAGGTGGGTGTCACTAGGGTGCTGGGGGGTGACATGGGGGTGTCACAGTCCCCCCGCCTGGGGACATCCCTGACGGGGTCACTTTGTCCCTTGTAGACTTCGTGGCTGGTGTCCCCAAGGGCAACCTCACCTATGGCTACGTAAGGCTGTGGGGACAGGGACACTGGGGGACAGGGACATGGGGGACAGGGGACACGGGGGTACAAGGGACATGGGGGACACGGGGGGGACAGGGGACATGGGGGGGCAGGGGCATGTGGGACATGGAGGAATAGGAGATGTGGGGACAGGGGCTGGGGGGACATGGAGGAATAGGGGACATGGGGACAGGGCATGGGGGGACGTGGGGGCACAGGGGACATGAGGGGACACAGGTAGGTATGGGGGACATGTCTGGGGGGACAGGGGACACTGGGGGGCCTGGCTGCCCGGGTCCCGTGGCTGCAACTGCAGTGTCCCCCTGTGTCCCCATGTCCCCAGGTCACCATCCTCAATGGCACCAACATGAGATCTCTCTACAACTTCTCGGGAGAGCAGGTGGGCCTGGGGGGGCTCTTTTAGGGTCCCCATACAGGGTGTGGGGCACCCATTGGAGGTGGGGGGCACCTATATTTATTGGGAACACCCACAGAGAATGGGGGGCCCCACAGAGGGTGGGGGGCACCCATTGAAGGTGGGGGGCACCATATTTATTGGGAGCACCCACAGTGGATGGGGGGCACCCATACAGGATGGGGGGCACCCATATTTATTGGGAGCACCCGCAGAGGATGGGGGGGCCCCACAGAGGGTGTGGGGCACCCACTGAGGGTGGGGGTGCCCCCCTTCACCCCACGCCGCCCCCCCAGATGGCAGCGTATTTCGGCTACGCGGTGGCAGCCACTGATGTGAACAACGATGGGTGAGTGTGTCCCCCCCCAGCCCCCATCAGGCACCCATGGGTGCCCCCCTGCACCCCAGGGCTTCACAAGGGGGGTGCTGATTATCTCCCCTCCCCCCCCCGCACCCAGGCTGACGGACCTGCTGGTGGGGGCCCCCCTGTTCATGGCGCGCAGCGGGGGGGGCCGGGTGCAGGAGGTGGGCAGGGTGTACCTGTACCTGCAGCGGGGGGGGGACACCCCACCCCCCGACCCCCCCGGCATGGCCCCCGCCCCCACCATGGAGCTCACGGGGACCCAGGAGTTCGGGCGTTTTGGCAGCGCCATCGCCCCCCTGGGTGACATTGACCTTGATGGGTTCAACGGTAGGTGCTGGGGGGCACTGGGGGGGTGACATGGGGGTATGGGGGGGCACAGGGGTGTTTGGGGAGAGGGAGAATAGGGGGATCGGTCCCTGAGCTATAGAGTGACATGGGGGGGCACAGGGGTGCATGGGGGGATCCCTGGGCTACAGGGTGACATGGGAGGGTATGGGGGGGCACAGGGGGTTCGGGGTGGGGGGACATGGGGGTGTCCTTGGGCTATAGGGTGACACAGGGGGATACGGGGGAGCACAGGGGGGAATGGGGGGGGGTTCCTGGGCTATAGGGTGATATGGGTGGGTACAGGGGGGGCACAGGAGGGTTTGGGGAGGGGGAGCGGGGGGGTGTCTGGGCTATAGGGTGACATGGGGTGGCACAGGGGGGTTCGGGGGGGCCATGTCCCTTGTGCCCCCCCTTCACCGAGCATCTTGTCGCAGATGTGGCGGTGGGGGCCCCCCTGGGCGTGGAGGGCCAGCAGGGGGCAGTTTACATCTACCGCGGGGGGGCCACGGGGCTGCACCCAGAACCTGCCCAGCAGCTGCGGGGACACTGGGGCCCCCGGCGTCACCCCGACTTCTTTGGAGCCGCCCTGCGCGGGGACACCGACCTGGACGGCAACGGCTACCCGGGTAAGGGGGGGACAGGCTGGAGAGCTGGGCGGGGAATGAAATAGAACAAGGGCAAGTGCAGAGTCTTGAATCTGGGCAGGAACAATCCCAGGTTCCAGTGTAAGTTGGGAATGAGCTGTTGGAGCGGTGAAAAGGGACCTGGGGGTCCTGGGGACAGCAGGGTGACCATGAGCCAGCACTGGCCCTTGTGGCCAGGAAGCCAATGGGACCTGGGGTGGGTTAGAAGGGGGTGGTCAGTAGGTCAGAGAGGTTCTCCTGCCCCTCTGCTCTGCCCTTGAGAAAAGGGATTAGTTCGGATACTATCAGGATATACTTGGCGAACATATATGTATACATACATATATACATATAATATATACAGCCATAGCACCCTGAGAATGCCTGATCTCAGAAGCTAAGCAGGGTCGGGCCCGGTCAGTACTTGGATGGGAGACCAGCTGGGAATCCCGGGTGCTGTGGGCTGAGCCAGCACTGGCCCTTGTGGCCAGGAAGCCAATGGGACCTGGGGTGGGTTAGAAGGGGGGGGTCAGTAGGTCAGAGAGGTTCTCCTGCCCCTCTGCTCTGCCCTGGGGAGACCACACCTGGAATATTGTGGCCACCCAGCCCCAAATGCCCCCCATCCATTGACACCCCATCTCTTGTCCCCACAGATCTCCTGGTGGGCGCGTTTGGGGAGGACACAGCCGTGGTGTATAGGTGGGTGCCACCGGTGGGGGGGGATGTCCCCGGGGTGTCCCCAGGGTGTCCCCCCCATCCCTGACGCGCTGTCCCCAGGGGTCGCCCCATCGTCCACGCCAGCGCCGCGCTCAGCGTCTTCCCCACCATGTTCAACCCCGAGGAACGCGGCTGCGTCCTGGAGGCCACCGGCCACCATGTCCCCTGGTGGGTGACACTGTGGGGGACGCAGCCGCGGGGGTTCCTGGGCGGGGGGACAGCAGGTGGGAGGGGTTGGGGACACCCAAGGTGTCCCCAGGGTCTCCAACGGCCGCCAAGGGGTCAGGTGGGGGCTTAGGGATAGGAGGGACACTGCGGGGGGACATTATTGGCTGGGAACCAAATGGCTGGGGACACTGGGGGGGGGCTCTGGGGGTTCTGGGTCTGCAGGGGGACACTGGGGGCCACTTGGGGTTTCCCAGGGACATGGGGACACTGAGGGGGACATGGGGGTGGCACAGTGGGCTTGGGGACAACCCAGGGGACACAGGGGCACTGAGGGAGGTGGCCTGGGGGTAGCAAGGGGTCACGGGCGGGCTTGGGGACATTGGGAGACACCATTGGGGGGGGTGCCAGGGAGGGTCCCTGAGGAGAGGTGGGGACCTGGTGGTGACACACACCCAGGGGTGTTGGGGGCAATTAGGGTTGGAGCGGCGACACCGGGAGGGGGATGGGGGGTCCCATGTGTGCCCCCCCGTGTGTCCTCCCCCCAGCATCAACGTCAGCTTCTGCCTCAACGCCTCGGGGCGTCACCTCCCGAGCTCCATTGGTGAGTCACGGCTGAGCGGGGGGAACAAGTGACATGGAGGGGGGGGGACGCCCACATCAGGGCCACCTGACACGGGTGTGTTTGTGTCCCCCCCCAAAACAAAGGTTTTTCGGTGGAGCTGAGTGTGGACACGGCCAAGCCTGGGGGGGGGGCGGCGGGCGCTGTTCCTGCGGGGGGGGCAGCCCACCCGCACCCTCACCCTGCCCGTCCCCAATGTCCCCAACGTCCCCAACGGCGCTGGCACCCGTTGCCGCACACTGCCCGTGTTCCTGCGGGTATGCCGGGATCGGGGGGGTGGGATGGGACACCCCCGTCCCCGGTTTGTCACCGTGTGTCCCCTCCACCCCGCAGAACGAGTCGGAGTTCAGGGACAAGCTGTCGCCCATCGCCGTGGGGCTGAGCTTCGCCCTGGACCCCCATGCGCCCCCCGACGCCCACGGGCTGCACCCGGTGCTGGCGGCGCAGACGCGCACCCGCCTGGAGGCCAAGGTGACGGTCACCCCGTCACCCTGTCACCCCATCACCCCATCACCCCTTTCACCCCCTGGCCACCCACTGTCCCCTGCATCAGCCGTTGTTCCCTATCACCCATTGTCACTGCGCCACCCACTGCCCCTGTGTCACCCATTGTCCCCTGCATCACTCAGTGTCCCCATGTCCCCCCTGTCCCCCCTGTCCCCATGTCCCACATCACCCTCATGTCCCCTATTGTCCCCATGCCCACCATTGTCCCCATGACCCCATGTCCCTCCTGTCCCCCCTGTCCCCATGTCCCACATCACCCTCATGTCCCCTATTGTCCCCATGCCCACCATTGTCCCCATGACCCCATGTCCCTCCTGTCCCCCCTGTCCTCATGTCCCCTATCAATCCCATGTCCCCATGTCCCACATCATCCCCATGTCCCCCTGTCCTCCTGTCCCCCATCACCCCCATGTCCCCATCACCTGCGTGTCCTCATGTCCCCATGTCCCTGTGTCCCCCCCCTTACCCTTGTGCCCTTATCAGCCCAATGTTCCCCAACACCCCCATGTCCCCCTGTGTCCCCATCATGTCCCCATGTCCCCAGGCTCACATCCAGCTGGACTGCGGGGAGGACAACATCTGTGTGCCCGACCTGCAGCTGGAGGCGTCTGCGTAAGGGGGGGGGGAAAGAGGGGACAAGTGGGTCCGAGGGTCCCAGGAAGTGGCCCGGGGGGGGGGGTCTGGGTGTCCCGGGGGGGTCTGGGGACACGGGGGACCCTGGCGCAGGGTGACTGTGACACAGTGTGTCCCCCCGGTAGGGACCGTCGCGCCGTGTACCTGGGGGACCGCAACAGCTTGAACTTGACCTTCAACGCCCGCAACCAGGGCGAGGGGGGGGGCGTACGAGGCCGAGCTGCACGTGCGGCCCCCCCCGAACGCGCAGTACACGGGGGTGCTGCACCCGCATGGGGTGGGTGCGGGGGGGTCCCTGGGGTGTCCCTGGGGGTGTCTCTGGGTATTGGGGAGGTCACGGGGTGTCCTCTGCTCCGGGGGCTTCAGAGGGTCCCTGGGGGTGTCTCTGGGTGCTGGGGGGGGTCAGGGGGTGTCCCCTGCTGCAGGGGGGGATCAGGGGGTCTCTTGGGGGGTCCCTGGGTATTGGGAGGGGGGGGGGTCAGGGGGTGTCTCCTGTTCTAGATGGGGTCAGGGGGTCCCTGGGGGTGTCCCTGGGTATTGGGGGGGTCATGAGGTGTCTCCCACTCTGGGGTGGGGGGGTGTGGGGTGCCTGGGGATGCGGTGGGAGTCAGGAGAGTGTTGGGAGGACCCATGGGTGCCTGGGGGGGGGTCAGTGGGTGCCCCCCAGATATGGGGTGAGGTGCATCTGGGTGTCTCCTGAATATACGGGGGTGTCCCTGGGGGGGGGTGCCTGTGGCTCCCCCCAACCCCTGCGGGTCCCAGCACCCCTGACACCCCCCCCGTGCCTCCCCAGAACTTCTCAGCACTGAGCTGTGAGCTGGGGGGGGGCAATGGCTCCAGCCCCCTCGTCTGCGACCTGGGCAACCCCATGAAGGCGGGGGCCAGTGTAAGTGGGGGGGGACACGGCGGGGGGGGCAGGGGGTGCGGGGGGGGCCGATCTGACCCCCCATTCTGCCCACAGATCTGGGGGGGGCTGCGTTTCACCATCCCCCAGCTGAGTGACAGCAGCAAGAGCGTCCGGTTCGAGCTGCAGATCCGCAGGTGGGGGGCACACATGGGGGGGGTCTCCAAAATTGGGGGGAGGGTCCCAAAAATGAGGGTGTCCCCTTGGGGATGGGTTGGGGAGGGTCACACTGGGGGGGGCTCAGATTTGGAGTGTCCCCAAGGGGGGTGTCCCCAATCCCAGTGGGGGGGTGTCCCCAATCCCTTTGGGGGTGTCCCCAATCCCGAGGGGGTGTCCCCATTCCCAGTAGGGGTGTCTCCAATCCCAGTGGGGTGTCCCCAGTCCTGAGGGGGTGTCCCTGTTCCAAGTGGGGGTGTCCCCAATCCCAGTGGGGGGGTGTCCCCAATCCCTTTGGGGGTGTCCCCAATTCCAAGGGGTGCCAACATTCCCAGTGTGGGTGCCCCCGTTCCCAGTTGGGGTGTCCCCATTCCCACGGGGGGTATCCCCATTCCCAATGTGGGTGTCCCCAATCCCAAGGGGGTGCCCCCGTTCCCAGTGGGGGTGTCCCCATTCCCACTGGGGATATCCCCATTCCGGGGGGTGGGGGGGTTCATGCCATGACCCCCCCGTTACCCGGCAGCAAGAACGCCAACAACTCGCAGAGCGCGGTGGTGCCGGTGCCGCTGGAGGTGCGCGCGGCCACGCGCCTCTCGGTCTTCGGGTGAGTGTCACCCTGGGGACATGGGGGGACACGGGGGGGACACGGGGCCATGGGCCCTGCCTGACCCCCCCTGCGGTGTCCCCAACCTCAGGGTGTCCCGGCCTGACGTTGTCACCATCCCCGAGGGGGTGTGGGCATCTGAGCGGCCACCGCAGCGGCTGCAGGACCTGGGGCCACCCGTGGAGCACGTCTATGAGGTGGGGGTGTCCCCAACACCGGGGGGGTCCCTGTCCGCAGCGCCAGGGTCCCTGTGTCCCCAGCACCAGGGGTGTCCCTGTCCCCAACACTGGGGTCCCTGTGTCCCCAGCACCAGGGGTGTCCCTGTCTCCAACACCAGGGGTGTTCTTGTCCCCAACACTGGGGTCCCTGTGTCCCCAACCCTAGGGTCCCTCTGTCCCCAACACTGGGGGTGTCCCTGTCCCCAGCACTGGGGTCCCTCTGTCCCCAACACTGGGGTCCTTGTGTCCCCAAGACGGGGGGTTTCCCTGTGTCCCCAACCCTAGGGTCCCTGTGTCCCCAACACTGGGGGTGTCCCTGTCCCCACCACTGTGATCCCTGTGCCCCAAACCCCAGGGTCCCCATGTCCCTGTCCCTATGTCTGTCCCATGTCCCAACCCTGGGCATCCCCATGTCCCCAAAACCAGGGGTGCCCATGTCCCCAAGCGCACATTTGCCTGTGGGTCCCCAAAACCCCAGGGGTGCTCCTGTCCCCAGTCCTGGGGGTCCCCATATCCCTGACCCCAAGTGTTCCCATGTCCCCACACCATGGGTGACCCTCCAATGTCCCATGTCCCCTCCCTGGTACCACCAGGTGGTGAACGAGGGTCCCAGCGCTATCAGCCATGGGACCCTGGAGCTGAGCTGTCCCCTGAGCCACCGCGGCCACCCGCTGCTCTACGTCATCGGCCACTCGGGTCCCCGCAACTGCTCCGCCAGCCACCCCATGGACAGCCTGCGCCTGGCGGTGGGGACACGGGGGACACTGGGGACATCGGGTGGCACTGGGAGATGGGGCACTGGGGGTACTAGAGGGGGCTGGGGACACTGGGTGGCACTGGGGACATTGGGTGGCACTGGGGACATTCGGGGACATTGGGTGGCACTGGGAGATGGGGCACTGGATGGCACTGGGGACACTGGGTGGCGCTGGCTGATAGAGGACTGGGGGCCACTGGGTGGCACTGGGGATATTAGGTGACACTGGGGACATTGGGTGACACTGGGAGATGGGGGACTGGGGGACACTGGGGTACTGGAGGGTGGTGGGGACATTGGGTGACACCAGGAAATGGGGCACTGGGGGTACTGGGCGCACCAGGTGTCACCAAGGCAGGTGACACTGGGTGACAAGAGCAACACTGGAAAGGCTAGGGGACACCGATAGGGGACACGGGTGGCACAGGGAGGTGGTGGGGAGGGAGGACAGCAGTGGGTGTCAGGGCTGTCCCCAGAGCTGCCCCCCCCCTACAGGAGCAGAGCCCGGAGTCCCACGTCCTGCAGCGCAGGGACACAGGGGACACCGTCACGAGGGACACGAGGGACACGAGGGACACATGGGGCAGTGTCCCCCCGACAGCCCCCCACACCCTGGTCAGTGCCCTCCTCTCCCCATGTCCCCTCTTGTCTCTGTCCCCACTTGTGCCCATGTCACCCCTCCCCATGTCCCCTACTGTCTGGGTCCCACCCTGTGACACCCCCAGGCTGGCACATGCCTCCCCAGGGGTGCTGTCCCCAGGGGTGGGTGCTGTCCCCACCCAAGGCAGGTGACACATGGGGGGTGGGATGTCCCTGCTGCAGGTGATGGGGGGGTCACCCCACTTTGGGTGACCCTACTGTGAGTGACAGCTGGGGCCAGTGTCCCCATGATGGGTGACATTGAGGGGGTGTCCCCACTATGGGTGACCCCTGGGGCTGCTGTCCCCACTGTGGGTGACATAGAGGGGTGTCCCCACTATGGGTGACATGGGGGAATGTCTGCATTATGGGTGACCCCTGGGGCTGCTGTCCCCACTGTGGGTGACACAGGGGGGTGTCCCAGCTATGGGTGACCCCTGGGGCTGCTGTCCCCACTGTGGGTGACACGGTGGTGACATGGGGGTGACACAGGGGTGCCCCGAGGCTGAGTGTTTCCGGCTGAGCTGCCCCATGGGGGGGCTGGACAAGCAGCAGCGGGTGACCCTGCGCCTGGACCTGCGCCTGCGCGCGCCCCCCCCCCCGCCAGGTGAGACCCCCTGGGACCCCATAGAACCCCTGGGACCCTGCGGGACCCCCCCACCCCAACTAGTCCCCAGAAACCTGCCCCCCCCCCCCCACCCAGGGACCCCTTCTACCCCAGCCCCCCAGGGTAGGGGTGCCCTTGTCCCCCGTAGCGGGGAGTTCAGTGTGGGGGGGTCAGTGGGTCCCCTGGCACCATGGGGTCCCACATGGGTGCAGGTGCCCACAGTCCTCTGTGGGTGTCCATGGGCGTTTTGGCGTGTCTGTGGGTGTTTTGGGGTGTCCAGGGGTGTCTGTGGGTGTTGGGGGGTGTATGGAGGTGTTTAGGTGTGTCTGTGGGTGTTTGTGGGAGTCCATAGGTGTTTGGGGGTGTCTGTGGGTGTTTGGGGGTGTCTGGGGGTGTCCATGGGTGTTTGTTGGTGTCTGTGGGTGTCTGGAGTTGCCCTGGGGGTGTGTGGGGGTCCCCCTGGGTGCCCCACAGCTGTCAGTGGATGCCCTGTGGGTGTCCTGTGGGTGACTGTGGGTCTCGGTGGGTGCCCATGGGTGTCAATGGGTGTCTGTGTGCACCCATGGGTGCTGCAGTGCTGACACTGGTGTCCATGCCCACCCATGGGTGCCGTGGCACTGACACCATGTCCATGCGCACCTGTGGGTGCCGTGGCACTGACAAAGGTGTCCATGCCCACCCGTGGGTGCTGTGGCACTGACACCATGTCCATGTGCACCCATGGGTGCCGTGGCACTGACACTGGTGTCTATGCCCACCCATGGGTGCCATGGCACTGACACCATGTCCATGCCCACCCGTGGGTGCCGTGGCACTGACACCGGTGTCCATGCCCACCCGTGGGTGCCGTGGCACTGACACCATATCCATGCGCACCTGTGGGTGCCGTGGCACTGACAACGGTGTCCATACCCACCCGTGGGTGCTGTGGCACTGACACCATTTCCATGCGCACCCATGGGTGCCATGGCACTGACACCGGTATCCATGCCCACCCATGTGTGCTGTGGTACTGACACCATGTCCATGTGCACCCGTGGGTGCCGTGGCACTGACACTGGTGTCCATGCCCACCCATGGGTGCCGTGGCACTGACACCATGTCCATGCGCACCTGTGGGTGCCGTGGCACTGACAACGGTGTCCATGCCCACCCGTGGGTGCCGTGGCACTGACACCATGTCCATGCGCACCCGTGGGTGCCGTGGCACTGACACCATGTCCATGCCCACCCGTGGGTGCCGTGGCACTGACACCGGTGTCCATGCCCACCGGTGGGTGCCGTGGCACTGACACCATGTCCATGCCCACCCGTGGGTGCCATGGCACTGACACCATGTCCATGCCCACCCATGGGTGCTGTGGCACTGACACCATGTCCATGCCCACCCGTGGGTGCCATGGCACTGACACCATGTCCATGCGCACCCATGGGTGCCGTGGCACTGACACCATGTCCATGCCCACCCGTGGGTGCCGTGGCACTGACACCATGTCCATGCCCACCCGTGGGTGCAGGCGCAGGCGCGGGCGCAGTCCCTGCGCTGCGAGGCCGAGTTCCGGGTGCTGCGGCTGCCATACCGAGTGCGTCCCCAGCACTACCCCCGGCAGCGGCTGCAGGTGACACGGGGGGGACACGCCGGGGGACATCGGGGGGGGGGTGTCTCCCGAGGGCGCTGGGGGATGCTGGGGGTGCCACTGGGGGTGACACTGTGGGTGGCAGGTGGTGACGGGGTGGTGGGCGCAGGATGACACTGGGTGACACTGTGACAATGTGAGAGGTGGTGACGGGGCTGCGGTGAGTATAGGGTGACAGTAGGTGACACTGCGTGATACTGGGTGACACTGTGGGGTGCAGGGTGGCACTGGGTGACACTGGGTGACACTGGGTGACACTGTGACCCCGTGACAGGTGGTAATGGGAGTGCGGTGGGTCCACGGTGACACTGGGTAACACTGTGACACTGTGACAGGTGGTGACGGGGCTGCAGTAGGTGCAGGGTGACACTGTGGGGCGCTGGGTGACCCTGTGTGACACTAGGTGACTCTAGGTAACACTGGGTGACTGTGAGTGACACTGTGACCCTGTGACAGGTGGTGACGGGGCTGCAGTGGGCACCAGGTGACACTAGGTGACGCTGGGTGACACTGTGGGGCACAGGGTAGCACTGGGTGGCACTGGGTGACACTATGGGACACTGGGTGACCCTTGGTGACACTGTGATCCCATGGCAGGTGGTGACGGGGCTGCAGTGGGCGCAGGGTGACCCCACCGGTGTCCCCGTGTGGGTCGTGGTGCTGTCGGTGCTGCTGGGGCTGCTGCTGCTGGCCCTGCTGTGCTATGGACTCTATAAGGTGGGTCTGGGGGCTTCGGGGGGGGCATTTTGGGGACCATGAGGGTGCAGGGGACACGGGGACAGTGGGCGCATGGGGACACGAGGGCACAGGGGACATGGGAGGGGAAAAAGGGACATGGGTGGCACAGGAGACACGGGTGGCACAGGGGACGGAGTGGCACAGGGGATGGAGGGCATGAGGTCCATGAGAAGGGAAAGGGGACACGTGGGGACACAGGGGACACTATGGGGGACTTGAGTGTCCCCTGGGGGGTGACACGGCCCCTGTGTCCCCCCCAGCTCGGCTTCTTCAAGCGCTCGGGCCCCTACGGCACCGCCATGGAGAAGGCGCAGCTGAAGCCACAGGCGGCCTCCGAGGCCTGAGCGTCACCGTGTCACCGGTGTCACCCTGTCACCCGTGTCACTGGGCACCAGGGACCTCCAGCTGGGGACTGTCACACCGGGCGGTCCTGGAAGCACCAGGACAGGTGTCACCGGTACAGGGGTGACACCGAGCCAGGCACCGACCCCTTGGACACTGCTCGGGTGACACAACCTGCACGGGGCATTGTCACCGGGACACCATGGTGCTTGGACCCCGGGCAGCATGGGGACACTCAGGACACCAGTGGGGTGACAACACCATCACCAAGCCAGGAACTGCCGTGCTGTCACCGTCACTGTCACTGCGCCGGAACAAGACCTGGGGACAGATGTGTCTGGTGGCACCTTGTCGCGGTGTCACCCGCCTGCGGTGTCACCTGGTTGTGGCGTCACTTGGGTGCCTAGTGTCACCCCCATCGCGGTGTCACCTGGTTATGGCATCACTTGGGCACCTGGTGTCACCTCATATCACGGTGTCACCCAGTTGCGGTGTCACCCGCTTGTGGCGTCACCTGGTTGTGGTGCCTCCTGGCCGCAGCGTCACTCGGACACTTGGTGTCACCCCCATCGCGGTGTCACCCGGTCGCGTTGTCACCCGGTTGTGGCGTCACCTGGTCGCGGCGTCACTTAGGCACCTGGTGTCACCTCATATCATGGTGTCACCCCATCATGGTGTCACCCCATCGCGGTGTCACCCCATCGTGGTGTCACCCCCATCGCGGTGTCACCCGACCGCGGTGTCACCCGGCGTGTGCTGCACTGCCCGTGTCCCCCCCGCGGGCACCTCACTTTGCACTGACCCCGCGCCCAAAGGTTTTGGTTTTTCTTGGGGGGGGGGACACACACACACCCACACAGCGCCCCCTATTGTCCCCAGGGTGCCCCCGGCTGTCCCCAGGGTGTCCCCGGGCTGCAGGGGGTGATTGCACTAGCGCGGGGGGGGCGGCTTCGGTTTGTATTTAATTTGGGGGGGGGGGGGGGCGACCTCAGGGCCCCCCCTCAATAAATGTGTCCGACCCAGAGCAGTGTGAGGGACACGGGGGAGCGGGTGGGAGGGGACACGGGTGGGGACACACACGGCGGGGGGGGACACGGTTGAGCGCCCCCGGTGTCCGGTGACACCATTAGCGGCTCATTAGCAGCCGGGACGCGTCGGGCATCAATAATTCATCCCCCCCCCGGAGATGCAGGGGGGGGCCCTGCACCCATAGAACAGCTGTGCAGCACCCACAGACCCCCCCACGGACCCACAGACCCGCACATGGACCCACAGACCCCCCCATGGACCCATAGACTCCCCTGCACCCACAGACCACCCCCACGGACCCATAGACGCCGCACATGGACCCACAGACCCCGCACATGGGCCCACAGACCCCCCCATGGACCCACAGACTCCCCCATGGACCCATCGACTCTCCCATGGACCCATAGACTCCCCTGCACCCACAGACCCCCCCACGGACCCACAGACCCCCTCCACCTGCCCCCACAGACCCGGGTGGGGAGGGTGCAAAGTGGGGGTGACACACACGGGGTGGGGGGGGACACGGGGGTGTTACAGTTCTAACCAGAGGCACCCACGGGGGACCAGCCCCACCCGGACGCCTGGGTTCCTCCCCACCCCACTCCCCGCACCCGGACGCCGGGGTACCTCCCTCCCCCCCACCCTGCGCCTGGGGCGCGCGTGGGCGGGGCGTGGGGAGCCCGTTCCCGCGGCAACCGCCCGCCCCCGCCCACGCGTGTCCCGACATGTGCGTGTCCCCGCCCGCCGGCGCGCCTGCGCAGAACCGCGCGTGGAGCGGGGGGGGACGCGCGTGGAGCGGGGACACGTGAGCGAGCGCGGACACGGGTGGGAGGAATTGGGGGCGGGGGGGGGGGGTGAGAATATGGGAGACACGCGTGGCCGGGGGGACACGCGTGTGACGTGAATCTCCCGCTCCCCATGCGTGTGTCCCCCCCCCCACCCCGCGCCTGCCCCACTTCTGCGCGGCGCCATTGGCTGCGCTGAGCGCGGAGAGGGGGGGGGGCACGCGGGGGTGGGGGGGGACACATTGCGGGGGGGGGACACGCGGGGACAGCGCCACCCCACAGGTAACACCGCAACCCCCGGGGGTGGAGTGAACGGGAACGGGGGTGAACGGGAACCGGGGGGTGAAGGGGAACGGGGGGGGGGGGTCTGACCGTGTGTCCCCCACCCAGGGCGATGCTGCGGCCGCTGGGGCCGCCCCCCCCCCGGCCGCCTCCTGTTGCCCGAAGCCGCCGCCGCTGCCCTGCGGCTGCTGCCGCCGCTGCCCGCGGTGAGTGGGGGGGAACACGGGGGGGGGGACACGCGGGGACACTGCGGGGACATTGGGGGCTGCGGGGGGGGCGCACAGGCCGGTGCGGAGCGGAAGCCCCGCCCCCTCCCGGCCGCCGTACCGGGACCCCCCCCCCCCCCTCCCCGTGTCGCCCCCCCCCCCGGCAGCAACGGGACGCGCTGGGGTAAGGGGGAGGTGGGGGGACGGACACTGAAATCCACTCGCGGATGGGGGGGTGGGGCGGGTGGAGTCGGTCCCCCGGGTTTGGGTGGGGGAGATTCCGGAGGTGCTGTGGAATGGGGAGGGGGGGGGCACATGGTGCAGCTGCCTGCCCCCCCCACCGGCACAAACAGCCGGGACACGGCCCTCCCCCCCAGCACCCACTACACCCTCACAGCACTCCATAGCACCCACTGCACCCCCCCCAGCACCCACTGCACCCCCATAGCACCCACAGCCCCCCCCCAGCACCCCCAGCACCCCCCAGCACCCACAGCACCCCCCAGCACCCACAGCCCCCCCACAGCCCCCCCCCAGCACCCACTGCACCCCCACAGCACCCACCGCCCCCCCTCCAGCACCCACTGCACCCCCACAGCACCCACCGCCCCCCTTCAGCACCCACTGCACCCCCACAGCACCCACCGCCCCCCTCCAGCACTCACTGCACCCCCCCAGCACCCACAGCCCCCCCTCCAGCACCCACTGCACCCCCCAGCACCCACAGCTCCCCACAGCACCCACTGCATCCCCCAGACCCCACAGCCCCCCGCAGCACCCACAGCCCCCACTGCACCCCCAGTACCCACAGCCCCCCCCCAGCACCCACCCCACCGTGCGCCCCCCAGCACCAGGGATGCCCCGGGGTGGGGTTTTGGGGGGCCATGCGGGTGCTGTTCCCCCGCAGCCTGTGACCCCCCCATCCCGTGCCGCAGATGGAGCCGCTGACGAAGGTGCTGGGGGGGGGGCGCGCTGGCCAAGCCCCGGCGCCCCGTGATCGCCTGCAGCGTCTGCCAGATCCGCTTCAACTCCCAGGTGGGACCTCCCGCGGGACCCCCCCAGATTGCCAGGACCCTCCAAGGACTCCCCCAGGACCCCCCCAGGACCCCCCAGACTGCCGGGATCCCCCCAACACCTGAGACCCCCCCCGAACAACCAGGACCTCCCCAGACACCTGGGAACCCCCAGACATGTGGGACCCCCCAAACACCCGAGACCCCCCAGGACCAGCTCAGACACCTGGGACCCCCCCCCTTACCCGGGATCCTCCCAGCACCTGGGACGCCCCCCGCTCACCTGGGACACCCCCAGGACCCCCCCAGACACCCAGGACCCCCCCAGACACCCAGGACCCCCCCCAGACACCCTGGACCCCCCAGGACCCCCCCAGACACCCGGGACCCCCTCAGGGTCCCCCCAGCACCTGGGACCCCCCCCAGCACCTGGGACCCCTCCCCCCACCTGGGACCCCCTGGTACCCCCCCCAGACACCCAGGACCCCCCCAAACACCTGGGACCCCCCCAAACACCCTGGACTTCCCCTGTGCACTCTGGACCCCCCACCAGGTGTCTGAGACCCCCCCAGCACTTGGACCCCCCCCAAACACCTGGGACCCCCCCCACCACCCCAATATCTGCGTGTCCCCCCCACCAGATTCTGCCCTGGTTTGGGGGACCAGGTGCTCAGGTGTCCCATGTCCCCAGGAGTGGGGGTCCCCAGGGTGACACTTGTCCCCAGGCTTCAGGGTCCCCAAACTTGGGGGTCCCCAGGGTGTGGGTCTGTGGGGTCCCATGTCCCCAAGGGTGGGGGTCCCCAGGGTGTCCCATGTCCCCAGGGGTGGGGGTCTCCAGGGTGACACTTGTCCCCAGGCTTCAGGGTCCCCAAACTTGGGGGTCCCCAGGGTGCGGGTCTGTGGGGTCTCATGTCCCCAAGGGTGGGGGTCCCCAGGGTGTCCCATGTCCCCAGGGGTGGGGGTCTCCAGGGTGACACTTGTCCCCAGACTTCAGGGTTGCCAAACTTGGGGGTCCTTGTTGTGTCCCATGTCCCCAAGGGTGGGGATCCCCAGGGTGTCCCATGTCCCCAGGGTTTGGTGGGGGGCTCCACGAGGTGCCACATTCTGGGGTGACCTGGTCCCCAGAGGGGGGTCTGTGGGGTGCAGTGGGGTCCCCAAGGGGGTGTTGCAGTGTCCCCAAGGGGGTGACACACTGCCCCCTGTCCCCAGAGCCAGGCGGCTGCTCACTACCAGGGGAACCGCCACGCGCGGCGCCTCAAGGGGCTGGAGGCCGCCCGGGCCCGCCGGGGGGGGGGACAGCGGGGACCCCCCCGAGCCCCCCGCAACCACAGACACGCCTGAGCGCACAGGTGGGTCCCCACAGCCCCCCAAGTGTCCCTGTGACACCCATGGGTCCCGAACACACCCCAGGGTGGCCCCATGTGTCCCTGCGACACCCCCGGACACCTGGGTCCCCCTGTGGACCCTGGGGTGTCCCCACATGTCCCTGTGACACCCCCGGACACCTGGGTCCGTCACACACCCAAGGGTGTCCCCATGTGTCCCTGTGACATCCCCGGACACCTGGGTCCCTCACACACCCTGGGGTGTCTCCACGTGTCCCTGTGACACCCCCAGACACCTGGGTCCCTCACACACCCTGGGGTGTCCCCATGTGTCCCCATGACACCCCTGGGTCCCCCCCCTGAACCCTGGGGTGTCCCCATGTGTCCCCATGACACCCTTGGGTCCCCCCACACCCTGGGGTGTCCCCATGTGTCCCTATGACACCTCCGGACACCTGGGTCCCCCACACACCCTGGGGTGTCCCCATGTGTCCCCATTGCACCGCTGGGTCCCCCCACACCCTGGGGTGTCCCCACATGTCCCTATGACACCCCTAGGTCCCCCCACACCCTGGGGTGTCCCCACATGTCCCTATGACACCCCTAGGTCCCCCCACATCCTGGGGTGTCCCCACATGTCCCTATGACACCCCTGGACACCTGGGTCCCCCACACACCCTGGGGTGTCCCCATTGCACCGCTGGGTCCCCCCACACCCTGGGGTGTCCCCATGTGTCCCCATGACACCCCAGGGTCCCCCCCCCACCCTGGGATGTCCCCATGTGTCCCTATGACACCCCTGGGTCCCCCTACACCCTGTGGTGTCCCCACATGTCCCTATGACACCCCCGGACGCCTGGGTCCCCCCACACCCCCCGGGGCGGGGGTCCCTGTGTATCCCACTGACCCCCCATAATTTGCAGGCGAGCAGCCCCCCCGCCCCCGCTGCCCCCGGCGCCCCCGGGTCCCCCTCGCCCCCCACTGTGCCCCCCCAGGGCGCAGAGCCGGCGGGGGGGGGCGCAGGGGGGGCCGGGGGGTGAGGAGGAGGAGGAGGAGAAGGCCAAGGCCAAACGGCTGCTGTACTGCGCGCTCTGCAAGGTGGCCGTCAACTCCCTGTCCCAGCTGGAGGCGCACAACAAAGGTGGGGACATGGGGACACGGGGGACACGGGGGGGCTCAGGGACATGTGGGACACAGGGGACATGGGGATGCTGCAGGGTGGTGGGGGCTGGAGATGTAGGGACATGGGGGAGACACAGGGACACTGTGGGGCCTGGGGACACGAGGGACATGGGGACACTGGAGGGCAGGTGGGTCTGGGGACATGGGGACACGGGATGTGGGGATGACATGGGGACAATGGAGGGATGGGGGTCTGGGGACATAGGGACACAGCAGACATGGCGGACACAGGGACACTGTGGGGTCTGGGGACACAAGGGACATGGGGACACTGGAGGGCAGGCGCATCTGGGGACATGGGACGTGGGGGTGACATGGGGACAATGGAGGGGTGGGGGTCTGGGGACATAGGGTCACAGCAGACATGAGGGACGCAGGGACACTGTGGGGCCTGGGGACACGAGGGACATGGGGACACTGGAGGGCAGGCGCATCTGGGGACATGGGACGTGGGGGTGACATGGGGACAATGGAGGGATGGGGGTCTGGGGACATAGGGACACAGCAGACATGGGGGACACAGGGACACTGTGGGCTCTGGGGACACGAGGGACATGGGGACATGAGGCACATGGGGACACAGAGAACATGGGGGTGACACAGGGACACTGTGGGGCCTGGGGACACGAGGGACATGGGGACACAGGGGACATGGGGGTGACACAGGAACACTGTGGGGCCTGGGGACACGAGGGACATGGGGACACAGGGGACATGGGGGTGACATGCGGACAATGGAGGGATGGGGGTCTGGGGACACAAGGGACATGGGGACATGAGGGACATGGGGACACAGGGGACATGGGGGTGACATGCGGACAATGGAGGGATGGGGGTCTGGGGACACAAGGGACATGGGGACATGAGGGACATGGGGACACAGCGGACATGGGGGAGACACGGGGACACAGCGGACATGGGGGGACACAGGGACATTGTGGGACCTGGGGACACGAGGGACATGGGGATACGGGGGTGACACAGGGACGCTGTGGGGCCTGGGGACATGAGGGACATGGGGACACAGGGGACATGGGGGTGACACGGGGACTCTGGGGGGCTTGGGGCCACGGGGACACTGGGGACATGGGGGTGACACGGGGACTCTGGGGGGCTCGGGGCCACGGGGACACTGGGGCCAGAGGAGGGTCTGGGGGTGTTGGGGTCCCAGCTGTGGTTCCCCAGGCACGAAGCACAAGACGCTGGTGGAGGCGCGCAGCGGGCTGGGGCCCATCCGCGCCTTCCCGCGCCCGGGGGGGCCCGCGGGGACCCCCCCAGAGCCCCCCGAGCGCTCCTTCCACTGCCAGATCTGCAACGTGCGCCTCAACTCCGAGCTGCAGCTCAAGCAGGTACCGGGGACCCCCAGACCCCCCCGGGACCCCCAGACACGCGAGGGACCCCCCAAACCTGCCCGGGACCCCAGACACCCCTGGAACCCCCAGACACCTGAGGGACCCCCCAAACCCCCCCAGGACCCCCAGACACCTGAGGGACCCCCCAAACCTCCCCGGGACCCCCAGACACCCCTGGGACCCCCAGACACCTGAGGGACCTCCCAAACCCCCCCAGGACCCCCAGACACCTGAGGGACCCCCCAAACCCCCCTGGGACCCCCAGACACCTGAGGGACCCCCCAAACACCCCCCCGGGACCCCCAGACACGCAAGGGACCCCCCAAACCCCCCTGGGACCCCCAGACACCTGAGGGACCCCGTAAGCCCCCTGGGGACCCCCAGAGCCCCCTGGGGAACCCCAGACACACCAGGGATCTCCCAAACCCCCCTGGGGATCCCCAGACACCCCAGGGACCCCCTAAACCACCCTGGGACCCCCAGACACCCCAGGGACTCCTCCAAGCCCCCCCGAGAATCCCAAACCCCCCTGGGAACGCCGTACACCCCCAAACCCCCATCCTGGGGCCCCAGACACCCTCCCAACCCTTCATGGGACCCCCCCAGACCCTCCCAGGACCCTCAAAACCCCCTGGGATCCCCAGACACCCCCCAAGCTCCTCTGGGACCCCCAGACACTCCTGGGACCCCCAAATCCCCTGGGACCCCCAAACACCCCCCAAACCCTCATGGGACCCCCCCAAACCCTCCCAGGACCCCCCAAGACCCCCCGGGACCCCCAGACAACCCCAAATCCCCCTGGGACCCCCAGACACCCCCCAGACCCTCATGGGACCCCCCCAAAACCATCCTAAGACCCCAGACCCCACCCCCCCCAAATGCTTTTGGGAACCCCTCCAGCTCCACTTGACTCCCCTAATCTCTCCCCTACTCCCGGCTGCCTGGGTCTTCCCGGACGCCTGGGTCCCCTGACCGCCCCCCACCTCCCCGGACGCCTGGGTCCCCCTGACCCCGCCTTGCCCCCCCAGCACATCTCCAGCCGGCGGCACCGGGACGGGGTGGCTGGGAAGCCCAATCCCCTGCTGAGCCGCCACAAGAAGCCGCGGAGCCCCCCAGAGCTGGTATGGGGGCTATAGGGTGGGGGATGCCCGAGGGTACCTATAGGGTGACTGGGGGTATCTTAGGGGGTGCCCCATGGGGTTGGCGGGGGGACTGGGGGTATCTATAGAGTGCTTGGGGTTATCTATGGGGTGACAAGAGCATCTATAAGGTACCAAATATCTATAGGATGTTTGGGGGTATCTATAGGGTGCCGTGAAGGGACCCTGGAGACGGGGGGTGCCAACAAGTGGGGGTATCTATAGAGTTGCTGGGGTATCTTGGGTATCCTGGGGGTATCCGTAGGGTTGCTGGGGTATCTTGGGGTATCCTGGGGGTATCTTATAGGGTTGCTGGGGTATCTTGGGGGTATCCTGGGGGTATCCATAGGGTTGCTGGGGTATCTTGGGTATCCTGGGGGTATCTTATAGGGTTGCTGGAGTATCTTGGGGGTATCCTGGGGGTATCTACAGGGTTGCTGGGGTATCCTGGGGGTATCCATAGGGTTGCTGGGGTATCCTGGGGGTATCCTGGGGGTATCTACAGGGTTCCTGGGGGTGCCCCATGACACGAGGGGGTGGGATCTCGGGTGCCCCAGAGGGGGTTGGTGGGACCTGGGAGTACCTGGGTTGGGGTCTCTGGGGGTGTCCCCCCTGACCCCCGTCTCCTCCCCCCAGGCCCCGCTGCCATTCCCCAAGGAGCTGCCCAAGGCCCTGGCGGGGGGGGGGCTGCTGCCGCCCCCCCTGGCCCTGGCAGCCGCTGCCGCCGCCATGGCTGCCCCCCCGCTGGCTCTGCGCCCCCCCGGGCCCCCCCTCCTGCCCGGGCCCCCCCCTGGCCCCCGCGCTGCTGCGCCCTGCGCCCGGGCCCCTGCGTCCCGCACATGCCCCCCTGCTCTTCTCCCCATACTGACCCCCCCTGGCAAACATTGCCTGGCAACCGTTGCCTGGCAACCGGTACCCAGCAACCAGGCAAGTGGTACCTGGAAAGCATCACCCAGCAACTGTTGCCAGGCAACCGGGCAGGGGCGGTTACCCAGCAACCATCCCAGAATGGTTCCCTGGCAACAGTTGCCCAGCAACCAGCCACCAATGGGTACCCAGCGAAGGAACCCAGAAATCTGCCCGGCAACAGCATTGCCGTGGCAGCGGTTACCTGGCAACAGGCCCCACCCACCCAGCAATGGTTACCTGGCAACACCCCCCCCCCCCACCTTGATGGTTCCCTGGTAACCTGCCTGACAAACAGTTACCTGGCAACAGGACTGGCAACGGTTGCCTGGCAACCAGGAGATGATGTTTACCCAGCAATGGTACCCAGCAGTGGTTGCCTGGCAACCATGTCCAGCATCCCCACCTGACAGAGGGACCCAGCAATGGTCCCTAGCAACCGTTTCCTAGCAACCATATCCCAGCAACCGTGCTCGGCAACAGCCCCCGCGCACACCCCCCTCCCCGCCCCCCCCCCCCCCCACCCCGGCTGCTCCCGGGGCTCAGTGACTATTTTTTAACTGGAATTGGGATATTTGGCAGGATAATGATGAGTCCCCCCCCTACCCCCCCGGCCCCACTGCACAACTCCCGCGGGGACGGGGAACCCCCCCAGAGCCCAGGGTGGGATTGGGGGGTCCGGGGGGTCCCCAGTGTTTTGTGTGCGTGTGTGTGTGTTTGTGTGTGTGTGTCCCCGGCACCTCAGGGATCTGCTAAGCAATCAGTGATGGCTGAAGGGAGCCCGTTCCCCCCTCCCGGCCAGGGTGTCCCCCCCAACCCCAGGGTGCCCCCCCAAGCCATGACCTCTTGCACTGAGGGCAGCAAGCCCCGCACACCCCCCGGGAGGGGGGACCCATTCGCCCCCCCCAAACAAACCCCAGGGCCCCCCCCCGCCTTGGCCCAGCCCATTGCAATAATGCGGGGGGGATCCGGGGCACCCCCCACCCTGTAAATAGCGCCCCCCCAGCCCCGTACTGCCCCACAAACACTGTGCCCCCCCATCACTGTGCCCTCCCTTTAGTGCCCCCCACGATCACTGTGCCCCCTGCACTGAGCACTCCCATCACTGTGACCCCCCCTTATCACCCCCCACTATCACTGTGCCCCCCCTCCTTATCACTACACACCCGCCCCCCCATCCTTATCGCCCCACAACTGGCACTGCCCCCCCCCCCCTTGCACCCCCCCACCCCGTTCCTTATTGTCCCCCCCCACTTGGCACTGGCCCCCCCACTTTCCCGGTGCCACCCCCCCCCCCCCAAGTCAATACTGTGATTTAAGCAAAGCAATAGCAGGCAGGGGGGTGAGGGGGGGGACAGGATTTTGGGGGGGGGGCACAGAGCCTTGTCCCCCCCCCAGCATCCACCTGTCTCTGTGTTCCCCCCCCCCCAGCTTTGCCCTAATAAATGATGACGTTTGAGCTCCTGGTTTTGTTCTTGGGGGTGGGGGGGGACAGGAGGTTTGAGGGGCCCCCCCAACATGTCCATGTGTGTCCCCCCCACCCAGGGCAAGAGGGACCCCCCCCACATCAAGGGGGGACACCAGACCCCCCTGGATGCCTGGGTCCCCCCTGAATGGATGTGGGGGGGGGCGGCGCAGGGACAGACGAGACCACACACAGGAGTTGGGGGGGGTGACATGTTGGGGGGCACAGGGGGTCCCGGGGGGGGTCGCGCTAATGCAGCAGCGTCCACTTGATTTGCTCCTTCGCCGACTGCAGCACCTGGGGGGGGACATGGCGTTGGGGGGGGGGGGACACCCATGGGTGCTGGGGGGGGGACACATGGGGGGGCCGGGGGGGGTTGCGCTAACGCAGCAGCGTCCACTTGATTTGCTCCTTCGCCGACTGTAGCACCTGGGTGGGGGGACATGATGTTGGGGGGTGGGACATCCGTGGGTGCTGGGGGAACATATGGGGGGCACCAGGGGCACCCAGGTGGCGCAGGGGGGGTCACAGGGATGGACATGGGGACACCAGGGGCAGCTGGGGACACCCAGGTGGCACTGGGTGGGGCACATGGCGGGGGGCACAGGGGCCCCCATGGGTGGGGGGGACATCGGGGGGGCCTCAGGGACACCCAAGTGACACTGGGGACACCCAGGAGTTTGGTGTCCTTGGGTGGGGGGGCAACACCAGCCCTGGGGGGGATCCTGGGGGGGGGGTTCCAGGGTGTCCCAGGTTGGGGTCCTGGTGGGGACATCGGGCCATACCTGTGACACCGTCTGCTCCGTGAGGGGCACATCCTCGCCCTGTGACACATGGGGGGGTGGTGAGTGCCTGGGGGGGCACCCATGACCCCCCTTATGACCCCCCATGGCCCCCCACTCCTCACCCCCCCCGTACCCGCACGGCCACGCGATGAACCACTTGCTGGGGGTCGCTCTCCAGGACAACGCTGCGGAATTTGAGGGGGGGACATGGAACCTTCAGCACCAAGTGACCCCCCCCGTGGGGCCCGGTGGCACCCGTGGGGGGGACAGACCTCGGTGGGGGGACACAGGGACTCACCCCCCGTCCACGATCTCGTCCATGGCCAGGAACAGCCCCTCCATGTTCTCCAGCAGCGCCCGCTTCT